>JAFBJZ010000529.1:0-10648 GCA_016785225.1 Psettodes erumei | reverse complement strand
CTGTGTTTTGGGGACATGGGTGCATGGAATCATGAAATAACACTTTAGTCTCATTCTTTGTCAGTTGAAAATGGATATAAACCAAAAATTCCATGGGTCACCCCTTCTGCACAAGTTCAAACAGGCCGGTGAATATATATATTCATCTATATAAATCTCGCCGAAAAAGCACCTAATGCACAGTACTGTGTTTTGATAGACATCGGTGCCTGGAATCATAAAATAACACTTTAATATCATTCTTGGTCAGTTGACAATGCATATGGAGCAAAAAATTTCATGGGTCCCCGCTTCTGCACAAGAGCAAACAGGCATATGACCAAAACCTGCTTTTCTCGCCGAGAAAAGCACTAAATGCACGGTACTGTGTTTTGGGGGACATGGGTGCCTGGAATCATGAAAATAACACTTTTATATCATTGTTGGTCAGTTGATAATGGATATAAAGCAAAAATTCCATGGGTCACCCCTTCTGCACAAGTTCAAACAGGCCAGTGAGTGTCAGCTTTTCTCGCCGAGAAAAGCACTTAATGGACGGTACTGTGTTTTGATAGACATCGGTGCCTGGAATCATAAAATAACACTTTAATATCATTCTTGGTCAGTTGACAATGCATATGGAGCAAAAAGTTCATGGGTCCCCGCTTCTGCACAAGAGCAAACAGGCATATGACCAAAACTTGCTTTTTTTCTCATGAGAAAAGCACTTAATGAACGGTACTGTGTTTTGGGGGACATGGCTGCCTGGAATCATGAAATAACACTTTTATATCATTGTTGGTCAGTTGACAATGCATATGGAGCAAAAAGTTCATGGATCCACGCTTCTGCACAAGAGCAAACAGGCATATGACCAAAACCTGCTTTTCTCGCCGAGAAAAGCACTTAATGAACGGTACTGTGTTTTGGGAGACATGGTTGCATGGAATCATGAAATAACACTTTAGTATCATTCTTTGTCAGTTGGTAATGGATATAAAGAAAAAAAGTCCATGGGTGACCCCTTCTGTACAAGTTCAAACAGGCCAGTGACTGTGAGATTTTCTCGCCGAGAAAAGCACTTAATGGACGGTCATGTGTCTTTATATCTCGCAGAGAAAAGCAACTAATGCACGGTACTGTGTTTTGATAGACATCGGTGCCAGGAATCATAAAATAACACTTTAATATCATTCTTGGTCAGTTGACAATGCATATGGAGCAAAAAGTTGATGGGTTCCCGCTGCTGCACAAGAGCAAAAAGGCATATGACCAAAACCTGCTTTTTTCTGCGAGGAAAGCACTTAATGAACGGTACTGTGTTTTGGGGGACATGGCTGCCTGGAATCATGAAATAACACTTTTATATCATTGTTGGTCAGTTGGCAATGCATATGGAGCAAAAAGTTCATGTGTCCCCGCTTCTGCACAAGAGCAAACAGGCATATGACCAAAACATGCTTTTCTCGCAGAGAAAAGCACGAAATGCACGGTACTGTGCTTTGGGGGACATTGGTGCCTGGAATCATAAAAATAACACTTTTATATAATTGTTGGTCACTTGATAATGGATATGAAGCAAAAATTCCATGGGTCACCCCTTCTGCACAAGTTCAAACAGGCCCGTGAGTGCCAGCTTTTCTCGCCGAGAAAAGCACTTAATGGACGGTACTGTGTTTTGATAGACATCGGTACCTGGAATCATAAAATAACACTTTCATATCATTCTTGGTCAGTTGAAAATATATATGAAGCGAAAGGTTCATGGGTCCCCGCTTCTGCACAAGAGCAAACAGGCATATGACGAAAACCTGCTTTTCTCGCAGAGAAAAGCACGAAATGCACGGTACTGTGTTTTGGGGGACATGGGTGCCTGGAATCATAAAAATAACACTTTTATATAATTGTTGATCACTTGATAATGGATATGAAGCAAAAATTCCATGGGTCAACCCTTCTGCACAAGAGCAAACAGGCCAGTGAGTGTGAGCTTTTTTCGCCGAGAAAAGCACTTAATGGACGGTACTGTGTTTTGATAGACATCGGTACCTGGAATCATAAAATAACACTTTAATATCATTCTTGATCAGTTGACAATATACATGGAGCAAAAAGTTCATGGGTCCCCGCTTCTGCACAAGAGCAAACAGGTAAATGACCAAAAGCTGCTTTTCTCGCAGAGAAAAGCACTAAATGCACGGTACTGTGTTTCGGGGGACATGGGTGCATGGAATCATGAAATAACACTTTAGTCTCATTCTTTGTCAGTTGAAAATGGATATAAACCAAAAAATTCCATGGGTCACCCCTTCTGTACAAGTTCAAACAGGCCGGTGAATATATATATTCATCTATATAAATCTCGCCGAGAAAAGCACCTAATGCACAGTACTGTGTTTTGATAGACATCGGTGCCTGGAATCATGAAATAACACTTTAATATCATTCTTGATCAGTTGACAATGCATATGGAGCGAAAAAGTTGATGGGTCCCCGCTTCTGCACAAGAGCAAACAGGCATATGACTGAATCCTGCTTTTCTCGCCGAGAAAAAGCACTTAATGAACGGTACTGTGTTTTGGGGACATGGGTGCCTGGAATCATGAAATAACACTTTTATATCATTCTTGGTCAGTTGATAATGGATATAAAGCAAAAATTCCATGGGTCACCCCTTCTGCACAAGTTCAAACAGGCCGGTGAGTGTCAGCTTTTCTCGCCGAGAAAAGCACTTAATGGAAGGTACTGTGTTTTGATAGACATCGGTGCCTGGAATCATAAAATAACACTTTCATATCATTTTTGGTCAGTTGAAAATATATATGAAGTGAAAGGTTCATGGGTCCCCGCTTCTGCACAAGAGCAAACAGGCATATGACCAAAACCTGCTTTTCTCGCAGAGAAAAGCACGAAATGCACGGTACTGTGTTTTGGGGACATGGGTGCCTGGAATCATAAAAATAACACTTTTATATAATTGTTGATCACTTGATAATGGATATGAAGCAAAAATTCCATGGGTCAACCCTTCTGCACAAGAGCAAACAGGCATATGAGTGAGCTGCTTTCACGAGAAAAAGCACTTAATGGACGGTACTGTGTTTTGATAGACATCGGTACCTGGAATCATAAAATAACACTTTAATATCATTCTTGATCAGTTGACAATATACATGGAGCAAAAAGTTCATGGGTCCCCGCTTCTGCACAAGAGCAAACAGGTAAATGACCAAAAGCTGCTTTTCTCGCAGAGAAAAGCACTAAATGCACGGTACTGTGTTTCGGGGGACATGGGTGCATGGAATCATGAAATAACACTTTAGTCTCATTCTTTGTCAGTTGAAAATGGATATAAACCAAACAATTCCATGGGTCACCCCTTCTGTACAAGTTCAAACAGGCCGGTGAATATATATATTCATCTATATAAATCTCGCCGAGAAAAGCACCTAATGCACAGTACTGTGTTTTGATAGACATCGGTGCCTGGAATCATGAAATAACACTTTAATATCATTCTTGATCAGTTGACAATGCATATGGAGCAAAAACTTGATGGGTCCCCGCTTCTGCACAAGAGCAAACAGGCATATGACCAAATCCTGCTTTTCTCGCCGAGAAAAGCACTTAATGAACGGTACTGTGTTTTGGGGGACATGGGTGCCTGGAATCATGAAATAACACTTTTATATCATTCTTGGTCAGTTGATAATGGATGTAAAGCAAAAATTCCATGCTTCACCCCTTCTGCACAAGTTCAAACAGGCCGGTGAGTGTCAGCTTTTCTCGCCGAGAAAAGCACTTAATGGAAGGTACTGTGTTTTGATAGACATCGGTGCCTGGAATCATAAAATAACACTTTAATATCATTCTTGGTCAGTTGACAATGCATATGGAGCAAAAAGTTGATGGGTCCCCGCTTCTGCACAAGAGCAAACAGGCATATGACCAAAACCTGCCTTTCTCGCCGAGAAAAGCACTTAGTGAACGGTACTGTGTTTTGGGAGACATGGTTGCATGGAATCATGAAATAACACTTTAGTATCATTTTTTGTCAGTTGGTAATGGATATAAAGAAAAAAGTCCATGGGTGACCCCTTCTGTACAAGTTCAAACAGGCCAGTGACTGTGAGATTTTCTCGCCGAGAAAAGCACTTAATGGACGGTCATGTGTCTTTATATCTCGCCGAGAAAAGCACCTAATGCACGGTACTGTGTTTTGATAGACATCGGTGCCAGGAATCATAAAATAACACTTTAATATCATTCTTGGTCAGTTGACAATGCATATGGAGCAAAAAGTTGATGGGTTCCCGCTGCTGCACAAGAGCAAAAAGGCATATGACCAAAACCTGCTTTTCTCGCCAAGAAAAGCACTTATTGGACGGTACTGTGTTTTGATAGACATCTATGCCTGGAATCATAAAATAACACTTTAATATCATTCTTGGTCAGTTGACAATGCATATGGAGCAAAAAGTTCATGGGTCCCCGCTCCTGGACAAGAGCAAACAGGCATATGACCAAAACCTGCTTTTTTCTGCGAGAAAAGCACTTAATGAACGGTACTGTGTTTTGGGGGACATGGCTGCCTGGAATCATGAAATAACACTTTTATATCATTGTTGGTCAGTTGACAATGCATATGGAGCGAAAAGTTCATGGGTCCCCACTTCTGCACAAGAGCAAACAGGCATATGACCAAAACCTGCTTTTCTCGCAGAGAAAAGCACGAAATTCATGGTACTGTGTTTTGATACACAACGGTGCCTGGAATCATAAAATAACACTTTATTTATCATTGTTGGTCAGTTGATAATGGATATAAAGCAAAAATTCCATGGGTCACCCCTTCTGCACAAGTTCAAACAGGCCGGTGAGTGTCAGCTTTTCTCGCCGAGAAAATCACGTAATGGACGGTCATGTGTTTTGATGGACATCGGTGCCTGGAATCATAAAATAACACTTTAATATCATTCTTGGTCAGTTGAAAATGCATATGAAGCAAAAAGTTCATGGGTCCCCGCTTCTGGATAAGAGCAAACAGGCCAGTGACTGTGAGATTTTCTCGCAGAGAAAAGCACTTAATGGACGGTCATGTGTCTTTATATCTCGCCGAGAAAAGCACTAATGCACGGTACTGTGTTTTGGGGGACATGGGTGCCTGGAATAATGAAATAACACTTTTATATCATTGTTGGTCAGTTGATAATGGATATAAAGCAAAAATTCCATGGGTCACCCCTTCTGCACAAGTTCAAACAGGCCGGTGAGTGTGAGCTTTTCTCGCCGAGAAAAGCACTTAATGGACGGTACTGTGTTTTGATAGACATTGGTGCCTGGAATCATAAAAATAACACTTTTATATGATTGTTGGTCAGTTGATAATGGATATAAAGCAAAAATTCCATGGGTCACCCCTTCTGCACAAGTTCAAACAGGCCGGTGAGTGTGAGCTTTTCTCGCCGAGAAAAGCACTTAATGGACGGTACTGTGTTTTGATAGACATTGCTGCCTGGAATCATAAAATAAAACTTTTATATCATTGTTGGTCAGTTGACAATGCATATGGAGCAAAAAGTTCATGGATCCACGCTTCTGCACAAGAGCGAACAAGCATATGACCAAAAACTGCTTTTCTCGCCGAACAAAGCACTTAATGAACGTTACTGTGTTTTGGGGGACATGGGTGCCTGGAATCATGAAATAACACTTTACTATCATTCTTTGTCAGTTGATAATGGATATAAACCAAAAAATTACATTGGTCACCCCTTCTGTAGAAGTTCAAACAGGCCGGTGAGTGTGAGCTTTTCTCGCCGAGAAAAGCACTTAATGGACAGTACTGTGTTTTAATAGACATCGGTGCCTGGAATCATAAAATAACACTTTCATATCATTCTTGGTCAGTTGACAATGCATATGGAGCAAAAAGTTCATGGATCCACGCTTCTGCACAAGAGCAAACAGGCATATGACCAAAATCTGCTTTTCTCGCCGAGAAAAGCACTTCATGAACGGTACTGTGTTTTGGCGGACATGGGTGCCTGGAATCATGAAATAACACTTTTATATGATTGTTGGTCAGTTGACAATGCATATGGAGCAAAAAGTTGATGGGTCCCCGCTTCTGCACACGAGCAAACAGGCATATGACCAAAAGCTGCTTTTCTCGCAGAGAAAAACACTAAATGCACGGTACTGTGTTTTGGGGGACATGGGTGCCTGGAATCATGAAATAACACTTTACTATCATTCTTTGTCAGTTGATAATGGATATAAACCAAAAAATTACATTGGTCACCCCTTCTGTAGAAGTTCAAACAGGCCGGTGAGTGTGAGCTTTTCTCGCCGAGAAAAGCACTTAATGGACAGTACTGTGTTTTAATAGACATCGGTGCCTGGAATCATAAAATAACACTTTCATATCATTCTTGGTCAGTTGACAATGCATATGGAGCAAAAAGTTCATGGATCCACGCTTCTGCACAAGAGCAAACAGGCATATGACCAAAATCTGCTTTTCTCGCCGAGAAAAGCACTTCATGAACGGTACTGTGTTTTGGCGGACATGGGTGCCTGGAATCATGAAATAACACTTTTATATGATTGTTGGTCAATTGACAATGCATATGGAGCAAAAAGTTGATGGGTCCCCGCTTCTGCACACGAGCAAACAGGCATATGACCAAAAGCTGCTTTTCTCGCAGAGAAAAACACTAAATGCACAGTACTGTGTTTTGGGGGACATGGGTGCCTGGAATCATAAAAATAACACTTTTATATCATTGTTGGTCAGTTGCTAATGGATATAAAGCAAAAATTCCATGGATCCACGCTTCTGCACAAGAGCAAGCAGGCATATGACCAAAACGTGCTTTTCTCGCCGAGAAAAGCACTTAATGGACGGTACTGTGTTTTGATAGACATCGGTGCCTGGATTCATAAAATAACACTTTCATATCATTCTTGGTCAGTTGACAATGCATATTGAGCGAAAAGTTCATGGGTCCCCACTTCTGCACAAGAGCAAACAGGCATATGACCAAAACATACTTTTCACGCCGAGAAAAGCACTTAATGGACGGTACTGTGTTTTGGGGGACATGGGTGCCTGGAATCATAAAAATAACACTTTTATATCATTGTTGGTCAGTTGCTAATGGATATAAAGCAAAAATTCCATGGGTCACCCCTTCTGCACAAGTTCAAACAGGCCGGTGAGTGTCAGCTTTTCTCGCCGAGAAAAGCACTTAATGGACGGTACTGTGCTTTGATAGACATCGGTGCCTGGAATCATAAAATAACACTTTCATAGCATTCTTGGTCAGTTGACAATATATATTAAGCGAAAAGTTCATGGGTCCCCGCTTCTGCACAAGAGCAAACAGGCATATGACCAAAACGAAACGAGATGCACGGTACTGTGTTTTGGGGGAGATGGTTGCATGGAATCATGAAATAAAACTTTAGTATCATTCTTTGTCAGTTGGTAATGGACATAAAGAAAAAAATTACATAGGTCACCCCTTCTGTAGAAGTTAAAACAGGCCGGTGAGTGTGAGCTTTTCTCGCCACGAAAAGCACTTAAAGCACGGTACTGTGTTTTGGGGAACATGGGTGCCTGGAATCATAAAAATAACACTTTTATATTATTGTTGGTCAGTTGATAATGGATATGAAGCAAAAAGTTCATGGATCCACGCTTCTGCACTAGAGCAAACAGGCGGATGACCAAAACCTGCTTTTCTCGCCGAAAAAAGCACTTAATGAACGTTACTGTGTTTTGGGGGACATGGGTGCCTGGAATCATGAAATAACACTTTTATATAATTTTTGGTCAGTTGACAATGTATATGGAGCAAAAAGTTCATGGATCCACGTTTCTGCACAAGAGCAAAGAGGCATATGACCAAAACCTGCTTTTCTCGCCGAGAAAAGCACTTAATGAACGTTACTGTGTTTTGGGGGACATGGGTGCCTGGAATCATGAAATAACACTTTTATATAATTTTTGGTCAGTTGACAATGCATATGGAGCAAAAAGTTCATGGATCCACGATTCTGCACAAGAGCAAAGAGGCATATGACCAAAACCTGCTATTCTCGACGAGAAAAGCACTTAATGGACGGTCATGTGTTTTTATATCTCGCTGAGAAAATCACTTAATGCACGGTACTGTGTTTTGGGGGACATGGGTGCCTGGAATCATAAAAGTAACACTTTTATATAATTGTTGGTCACTTGATAATGGATATAAAGCAAAAATTCCATGGGTCACCCCTTCTGCACAAGTTCAAACAGGCGGTGAGAGTGTGAGCTTTTCTCGCCGAGAAAAGCACTTAATGGACGATACCGTGTTTTGATAGACATCGGTGCCTGGAATCATAAAATAACACTTTCATATCATTCTTGGTCAGTTGACAATATATATGAAGCGAAAAGTTCATGGGTCCCCACTTCTGCACAAGAGCAAACAGGCATATGACCAAAACCTGCCTTTCTCGCAGAGAAAAGCTCGAAATGCACGGTACTGTGTTTTGATAGACATCGGTGCCTGGAATCATAAAATAACACTTTCATATCATTCTTGGTCAGTTGACAATGCATATGGAGCAAAAAGTTCATGGATCCAAGCTTCTGCACAAGAGCAAAGAGGCATATGACCAAAAGCTGCTTTTCTCGCCGAGAAAAGCACTTAATAAATGGTACTGTGTTTTGGGGGACATGGGTGCATGGAATCATGAAATAACACTTTTATATAATTGTTGGTCAGTTGATAATGCATATGGAGCAAAAAGTTCATGGATCCACGCTTCTGCACAAGAGCAAACAGGCATATGACCAAAAGCTGTTTTTCTCACCGAGAAAAGCACTAAATGGATGGTCATGTGTTTTTATATCTCGCAGAGAAAAGCACCTAATGCACGGTACTGTGTTTTGATAGACATCGGTGCCTGGAATCATAAAAATAACACTTTTATATAATTGTTCGTCATTTGATAATGGATATGAAGCAAAAATTCCATGGGTCACCCTTTCTGCACAAGTTCAAACAGGCCGGTGAGTGTGAGCTTTTCTCGCCGAGAAAAGCACTTAATGGACGGTACTGTGTTGTCGGTGACATGGGTGCCTGGAATCATAAAATAACACTTTAATATCATTCTTGGTCAGTTGACAATGCATATGGAGCAAAAAGTTCATGGATCCACGCTTCTGCACAAGAGCAAACAGGCATATGACCAAAAGCACTAAATGCACGGTACTGTGTTTTGGGGGACATGGGTGCCTGGAATCATAAAATAACACTTTCATATCATTCTTGGTCAGTTGACAATATATATGGAGCAAAAAGTTCATGGGTCCCCGCTTCTGCACAAGAGCAAACAGGCATATGACCAAAACCTGCTTTTCTCGCAGAGAAAAGCACTAAATGCACGGTACTGTGTTTTGGGGGGCATGGGTGCCTGGCATCATAAAATAACACTTTAGTATCATTGTTTGTCAGTTGATAATGGATATAAAGCAAAAATTCCATGGGTCACCCCTTCTGCACAAGTTCAAACAGGCCAGTGAGTGTGAGCTTTTCTCGCTGAGAAAAGCACTAAATGGACGGTACTGTGTTTTTGATAGACATCGGTGCCTGGAATCATAAAATAACACTTTCATATCATTCTTGGTCAGTTGACAATATATATGGAGCAAAAAGTTCATGGATCCACGCTTCTGCACAAGAGCAAACAGGCATATGACCAAAACGTGCTTTTCTCACAAAGAAAAGCACTAAATGCACGGTACTGTGTTTTTGGGGACATGGGTGCCTGGAATCGTAAAAATAACACTTTGATATCATTGTTGGTCAGTTGATAATGGATATAAAGCAAAAATTCCATTGGTCACCCCTTCTGCACAAGTTCAAACAGGCCGGTGAGTGTCAGCTTTTCTCGCCGAGAAAAGCACCTAATGCACGGTACTGTGTTTTGATAGAGATCGGTGCCTGGAATCATAAAATAACACTTTCATATCATTCTTGGTCAGTTGACAATATATATGGAGCGAAAAGTTCATGGGTCCCCGCTTCTGCACAAGAGCAAACAGGCATATGACCAAAACCTGCTTTTCTCGCAGAGAAAAGCACGAAATGCACGGTAATGTGTTTTGGGGGACATGGGTGTCTGGAATCATAAAAATAACACTTTTATATCATTGTTGGTCAGTTGATAATGGATATAAAGCAAAAAATTCCATGGGTCACCCCTTCTGCACAAGTTCAAACAGGCCGGTGAGTGTGAGCTTTTCTTGCCGAGAAAAGCACTTAATGGACGGTACTGTGTTTTGATAGACGTCGGTGCCTGGAATCATAAAATAACACTTTCATATCATTCTTGGTCAGCTGACAATGTATATGAATCAAAAAGTTGATGGGTCCCTGCTTCTGCACAAGAGCAAACAGGCATATTACAAAACCTGCTTTTCTCGCCGAGAAAAAGCACCTAATGCACTGTCGTGGAAACTTTTCTATTCTGCCAGGATTCTGTTTCCACCGGGTTCTTTTCTACACAAAGTAAAGTTGAAGCTGTCAGGAACAAAGATTCTTAGAGTCCGGAGTCAAGCTCAAAAGTCTTTACTGGTTGCAACACAGGATGTCACTCAGCAGCCCCGCACGTG
>JAFBJZ010000528.1:0-15607 GCA_016785225.1 Psettodes erumei | reverse complement strand
TTTCTCGCCGAGAAAAGCACTAAATGGACGGTACTGTGTTTTGATAGACATCGGTGCCTGGAATCATAAAATAACACTTTCATATCATTGTTGGTCAGTTGACAATGGATATAAAGCAAAAATTCCATGGGTCACCCTTTCTGCACAAGTTCAAACGGGCCGGGGAGTGTGAGCTTTTCTCGGCGAGAAAAACATTTAATGGACGGTACTGTGTTTTGATAGACATCGGTACCTGGAATCATAAAATAACACTTTCATATCATTCTTGGTCAGTTGACAATATATATGGAGCAAAAAGTTCATGGGTCCCAGCTTCTGTACAAGAGCAAACAGGCATATGACCAAAACCTGCTTTTCTCGCCGAGGAAAGCACTTAATGAACGGTACTGTGTTTTGGGGGACATGGGTGCCTGGAATCATAAAATAACACTTTAATATCATTCGGGGTCAGTTGACAATGTATATGGAGCAAAAAGTTCATGGCTCCCCGCTTCTGCACAAGAGCAAACAGGCATATGACCAAAACCTGCTTTTCTCACAGAGAAAAGCACGAAATGCACGGTACTGTGTTTTGGGGGACATGGGTGCCTGGAATCATAAAAATAACACTTTTATATCATTGTTGGTCAGTTGATAATTGATATAAAGCAAAAATTCCATGGGTCACCCCTTCTGCACAAGTTCAAACAGACTGGTGAGTGTGAGCTTTTCTTGCCGAGAAAAGCACTAAATGGACGGTACTGTGTTTTGATAGACAACGGTGCCTGGAATCATAAAATAACTCTTTAATATCATTCTTGGTCATTTGACAATGCATATGGAGCAAAAAGTTCATGGGTGCCCGCTTCTGGACAAGGGCAAACAGGCCAGTGACTGTGAGATTTTCTCGCCGAGAAAAGCACTTAATGGACGGTCATGTGTTTTTTTATCTCGCCGAGAAATGAACCTAATGCACGGTACTGTGTTTTGATAGACATCGGTGCCTGGAATCATAAAATAACACTTTCATATCATTCTTGGTCAGTTGACAATATATATGGAGTGAAAAGTTCATGGGTCCCCGCTTCTGCACAAGAGCAAACAGGCATATGACCAAAACCTGCTTTTCTCGCAGAGAAAAGCACGAAATGCACGGTACTGTGTTTTGGGGGACATGGGTGCCTGGAATCATGAAATAATACTTTTATATCATAGTTGGTCAGATGGCAATGCATATGGAGCAAAAAGTCCATGGATCCACGCTTCTGCAGAAGAACAAACAGGCATATGACCAAAACCTGCTTTTCTCGCCGAGAAAAGCACTTAATGGACGGTCATGTGTTTTTACATCTCGCCGAGAAAAGCACCTAATGCACGGTACTGTGTTTTGGGGGACATGGGTGCCTGGAATCATAAAAATAACACTTTTATATCATTGTTGGTCAGTTGATAATGGATATAAAGCAAAAATTCCATGGGTCACACCTTCTGCACAAGTTCAAACAGGCTGGTGAGTGTGAGCTTTTCTTGCCGAGAAAAGCACTTAATGGACGGTACTGTGTTTTGATAGACATCGGTACCTGGAATCATAAAATAACTCTTTAATATCATTCTTGGTCAGTTGACAATGCATATGGAGCAAAAAGTTCATGGGTGCCCGCTTCCGGACAAGAGCAAACAGGCCAGTGACTGTCAGATTTTCTCGCCGAAAAAGCACTTAATGGACTCATGTGTTTTATATCTCGCCGAGAAAACTTAATGGACGGTCATGTGTTTTTATATCTCGCCGAGAAAAGCACTGAATGCACGGTACTGTGTTTTGATAGACATCGGTGCCTGGAATCATAAAATAACACTTTAATATCATTCTTGGTCAGTTGACAATGCATATGGAGCAAAAAAGTTCATGGGTCCCCGCTTCTGCACAAGAGCAAACAGGCATATGACCAAAACCTGCTTTTCTCGCCGAGAAAAGCACTTAATGAACGGTACTGTGTTTTTTGGGGACATGGGTCCCTGGAATCATGAAATAACACTTTTATATCATTGTTGGTCAGTTGACAATGCATATGGAGCAAAAAGTTGATGGGTCCACGCTTCTGCACAAGAGCAAACAGGCATATGACCAAAACCTGCTTTTCTCGCCGAGAAAAAAGCACTTAATGCACGGTACTGTGTTTTGATAGACATGGGTGCCTGGAATCATAAAATAACACTTTTATATCATTGTTGGTCAGTTGACAATGCATATGGAGCAAAAAGTTCATGGATCCCCGCTTCTGCACAAGAGCAAACAGGCATATGACCAAAACCTGCTTTTCTCGCCGAGAGAAAAGCACTTAATGCACGGTACTGTGTTTTGGGGACATGGGTGCCTGGAATCATAAAATAACACTTTTATATCATTGTTGGTCAGTTGATAATGGATATGGAGCAAAAAATTCCATGGGTCACCCCTTCTGCACAAGTTCAAACAGGCCAGTGATGTCAGATTTTCTCGCCGAGAAAAGCACTTAATGGACTGTCATGTGTTTTTATATCTGCCGAGAAAAAAGCACCTAATGCACGGTACTGTGTTTTGATAGACATCGGTGCCTGGAATCATAAATAACACTTTATATCATTGTTGGTCAGTTGACAATGCATATGGAGCAAAAAAGTTCATGGGTCCCCGCTTCTGCACAAGAGCAAACAGGCATATGACCAAAACCTGCTTTTCTCGCCGAGAAAAGCACTTAATGCACGGGTACTGTGTTTTGATAGACATGGGTGCCTGGAATCATGAAATAACACTTTTATATCATTGTTGGTCAGTTGACAATGCATATGGAGCAAAAAAAGTTCATGGGTCCCCGCTTCTGCACAAGAGCAAACAGGCCAGTGACTGTGAGATTTTCTCGCCGAGAAAAGCACTTAATGGGACGGTCATGTGTTTTATATCTGACCGAAAAAAGCACTTAATGCATGGTACTGTGTTTTTGGGGGACATGGGTGCCTGGAATCATAAAATAACACTTTAATATCATTCTTGGTCAGTTGACAATGCATATGGAGCAAAAAGTTCATGGATCCACGCTTCTGCACAAGAGCAAACAGGCATATGACCAAAAGCTGCTTTTCTCGCCGAGAAAAAGCACTTAATGAACGGTACTGTGTTTTGGGGGCATGGGTGCCTGGAATCATAAAAATAACACTTTTATATCATTGTTGGTCAGTTGATAATGGATATAAAGCAAAAATTCCATGGGTCACCCCTTCTGCACAAGTTCAAACAGGCCGGTGAGTGTCAGCTTTTTTTCGCCGAGAAAAGCACTTAATGGACGTTACTGTGTTTTGATAGACATCGGTGCCTGGAATCATAAAATAACACTTTTTATGTCATTCTTGGTCAGTTGACAATGCATATGGAGCAAAAAAGTTCATGGGTCCCCTCTTCTGCACAAGAGCAAATAGGCATATGACCAAAAGCTGCTTTTCTCGCCGAGAAAAGCACTTAAATGCACGGTACTGTGTTTTGATAGACATTGGTGCCTGGAATCATAAAATAACACTTTCATATCATTCTTGGTCAGTTGACAATGCATATGGAGCAAAAAGTTCATGGATCCCCGCTTCTGCACAAGAGCAAACAGGCATATGACCAAAACCTGCTTTTCTCGCCGAGAAAAGCACTAAATGCACGGTACTGTGTTTTGGGGGACATGGGTGCCTGGAATCATAAAAATAACACTTTTATATCATTGTTGGTCAGTTGATAATGGATATAAAGCAAAAATTCCATGGGTCACCCCTTCTGCACAAGTTCAAACAGGCCGGTGAGTGTCAGCTTTTCTCGCCGAGAAAAGCACTTAATGGACGGTACTGTGTTTTGATAGACATCGGTGCCTGGAATCATAAAATAACACTTTAATATCATTCTTGGTCAGTTGACAATGCATATGGAGCAAAAAGTTCATGGGTCCCCGCTTCTGCACAAGAGCAAACAGGCATATGACCAAAACCTGCTTTTCTCGCCGAGAAAAGCACTCAATGCACGGTACTGTGTTTTGGGGGACATGGGTGCCTGGAATCATAAAAATAACACTTTTATATCATTGTTGGTCAGTTGATAATGGATATAAAGCAAAAATTCCATGGGTCACCCCTTCTGCACAAGTTCAAACAGGCCGGTGAGCATCAGCTTTTCTCGCCGAGAAAAGCACTTAATGGACGGTACTGTGTTTTGATAGACATCGGTGCCTGGAATCATAAAATAACACTTTTATATCATTCTTGGTCAGTTGACAATATATATGGAGCGAAAAGTTCATGGGTCCCCGCTTCTGCACAAGAGCAAACAGGCATATGACCAAAACCTGCTTTTCTCGCAGAGAAAAGCACTCAATGCACGGTACTGTGTTTTGGGGGACATGGGTGCCTGGAATCATAAAATAACACTTTTATATCATTGTTGGTCAGTTGACAATGGATATAAAGCAAAAAAGTTCATGGGTCACCCTTTCTGCACAAGAGCAAACAGGCAGTGACTGTGAGATTTTCTCGAGTGCACAATGCTTTTGTTTTATATCGAGAAAAAGCACTTAATGCACGGTACTGTGTTTTGATAGACATCGGTGCCTGGAATCATAAAATAACACTTTCATATCATTCTTGGTCAGTTGACAATATATATGGAGCAAAAAGTTCATGGGTCCCCGCTTCTGCACAAGAGCAAACAGGCATATGACCAAAACCTGCTTTTCTCGCAGAGAAAAGCACTTAATGCACGGTACTGTGTTTTGGGGGACATGGGTGCCTGGAATCATAAAATAACACTTTTTTGTATCATTGTTGGTCAGTTGACAATGGATATAAAGCAAAAAAAGTCCATGGGTCCCCGCTTCTGCACAAGAGCAAACAGGCCAGTGAGTGACGTCTGTGTTTTTGGGGACATGGGTGCCCGAATCATGAAAAACACTTTTTTCTTGCCGAGAAAAATATCTTCTGCACTAAATGCTTTTCTCGCGGTACTGTGTTTTGATAGACATGGGTGCCTGGAATCATAAAAATAACACTTTTATATCATTGTTGGTCAGTTGACAATGGATATGGAGCAAAAAGTTCATGGGTCCACCCTTCTGCACAAGAGCAAACAGGCATATGACCAAACCTGCTTTTCTCGCAGAAAAAAGCACCTAATGGACGGTACTGTGTTTTGGGGAGACATCGGTGCCTGGAATCATAAAATAACACTTTAATATCATTGTTGGTCAGTTGACAATGGATATAAAGCAAAAAAAGTTCATGGGTCCCCACTTCTGCACAAGAGCAAACAGGCATATGATCAAAACCTGCTGCTTTTCGCCGAGAAAAGCACTTAATGAACGGTACTGTGTTTTGGGGGACATGGGTGCCTGGAATCATGGAATAACACTTTTATATCATTGTTGGTCAGTTGACAATGCATATGGAGGAAAAAGTTCATGGATCCACGCTTCTGCACAAGAGCAAACAGGCATATGACTAAAACCTGCTTTTCTCGCCGAGAAAAGCACTTAATGAACGGTACTGTGTTTTGGGGACATGGGTGCCTGGAATCATAAAAATAACACTTTTATATCATTGTTGGTCAGTTGATAATGGATATAAAGCAAAAATTCCATGGGTCACCCCTTCTGCACAAGTTCAAACAGGCATATGATTGTGAGCTGCATTTCTCGCTCGCCGAGAAAAGCACTTAATGAACGGTACTGTGTTTTGGGGGACATGGGTGCCTGGAATCATGGAATAACACTTTTATATCATTGTTGGTCAGTTGACAATGCATATGGAGGAAAAAAAAGTTCATGGATCCACTTCTGCACAAGAGCAAACAGGCATGATGAGCTTTTCTCGCAAAACCTGCTTTTCTCGCCGAGAAAAGCACTTAATGGACGGTACTGTGTTTTGGGGACATGGTTGCCTGAAATCATGAAATAACACTTTTATATCATTCTTGGTCAGTTGATAATGGATATAAAGCAAAAACATTCCATGGGTCACCCCTTCTGCACAAGAGCAAACAGGCCAGTGAGTGTGAGCTTTTCTCGCCGAGAAAAGCACTTAATGGACGGTACTGTGTTTTGATAGACATCGGTGCCTGGAATCATAAAAAAACACTTTAATATCATTGTTGGTCAGTTGACAATGCATATGGAGCAAAAAGTTGATGGGTCCCCACTTCTGCACAAGAGCAAACAGGCATATGACCAAAACCTGCTTTTCTCGCATAGAAAAGCACTAAATGCACGGTACTGTGTTTTGGGGGACATGGGTGCCTGGAATCATAAAAATAACACTTTTATATCATTGTTGGTCAGTTGATAATGGATATAAAGCAAAAATTCCATGGGTCCCCCTTCTGCACAAGTTCAAACAGGCCAGGTGAGTGTGAGCTTTTCTCACCGAGAAAAAAGCACTTAATGGACGGGACTGTGTTTTGATAGACATCGGTGCCTGGAATCATAAAATAACACTTTCATATCATTCTTGGTCAGTTGACAATGCATGAAGCGCAAAAAGTTCATGGGTCCCCGCTTCTGCACAAGAGCAAACAGGCATATGACCAAAACCTGCTTTTCTCGCCGAGAAAAGCACTAAATGCACGGTACTGTGTTTTGGGGGACATGGGTGCCTGGAATCATAAAATAACACTTTAGTATCATTCTTGGTCAGTTGATAATGGAAATAAAGCAAAAAATTCCATGGATCACCCTTCTGCACAAGTTCAAACAGGCCAGTGAGTGTGAGCTTTTCTCGCCGAGAAAAGCACTTCATGGACGGTACTGTGTTTTGATAGACATCCGTGCCTGGAATCATAAAAATAACACTTTCATATCATTCTTGGTCAGTTGACAATGCATATGGAGCAAAAAGTTCATGGGTCCCCACTTCTGCACAAGAGCAAACAGGCATATGAGTGTGACCTGCTTTTCTCGCCGAGAAAAAACACTTAATGGACGGTACTGTGTTTTGATAGACATGGGTGCCTGGAATCATAAAATAACACTTTAATATCATTCTTGGTCAGTTGACAATGCATATGGAGCAAAAAGTTCATGGGTCCCCCCTTCTGCACAAGAGCAAACAGGCAGTGAGTGTGAGATTTTCTCACCGAGAAAAAGCACTTAATGGACGGTACTGTGTTTTGGGGACATCGGTGCCTGGAATCATAAAATAACACTTTTATATCATTGTTGGTCAGTTGACAATGCATATGGAGCAAAAAAAGTTCATGGGTCCACGCTTCTGCACAAGAGCAAACAGGCATATGATGCTTTTCTCGCTTTTCTCGCCGAGAAAAGCACTTAATGCACGGTACTGTGTTTTGATAGACATCGGTGCCTGGAATCATAAAATAACACTTTAATATCATTCTTGGTCAGTTGACAATGCATATGGAGCAAAAAGTTCATGGATCCACGCTTCTGCACAAGAGCAAACAGGCATATGACTGTGAGATTTTTTCTCGCCGAGAAAAGCACTTAATGGACGGTACTACTGTGTTTTTGGGGACATGGGTGCCTGGAATCATGAAATAACACTTTTATATCATTGTTGGTCAGTTGACAATGCATATGGAGCAAAAAGTTCATGGATCCACGCTTCTGCACAAGAGCAAACAGGCATATGACTGAAACCTGCTTTTCTCGCCGAGAAAAGCACTTAATGAATGGTACTGTGTTTTGGGGACATGGGTGCCTGGAATCATGAAATAACACTTTTATATCATTGTTGGTCAGTTGACAATGCATATGGAGCAAAAAAGTTCATGGATCCACGCTTCTGCACAAGAGCAAACAGGCATATGACTGAAAACCTGCTTTTCTCACCGAAAAAAGCACTAAATGCACGGTACTGTGTTTTGGGGGGCATGGGTGCCTGGAATCATAAAAATAACACTTTTATATCATTGTTGGTCAGTTGATAATGCATATAAAGCAAAAATTCCATGGGTCACCCCTTCTGCTCAAGTTCAAACAGGCTGGGGAGTTTCAGCTTTTCTCGCCGAGAAAAGCACCTAATGCCCGGTACTGTGTTTTGTTAGACATCGGTGCCTGAAATCATAAAATAACACTTTAATGTCATTCTTGGTCAGTTAACAATGCATATGGAGCAAAAAGTTGATGGGTCCCCGCTTCTGCACAAGAGCAAACAGGCATATGACCAAAACGTGCTTTTCTCGCATAGAAAAGCATGAAATGCATGGTACTGTGTTTTGGGGGCATGGGTGCCTGGAATCCTAAAACTAACACTTTTATATCATTGTTGGTCAGTTGATAATGGATATAAAGCAAAAATTCCTTGGGTCACCCCTTCTGCACAAGTTCAAACAGGCCGGTGAGTGTGAGCTTTTCTCACCGAGAAAAAGCACTTAATGGACGGACTGTGTTTTGATAGACATCGGTGCCTGGAATCATAAAATAACACTTTCATATCATCCTTGGTCAGTTGACAATATACATGAAGTGAAAAGTTCATGGGTCCCCGCTTCTGCACAAGAGCAAACAGGCATATGACCAAAACCTGCTTTTCTCCCCGAGAAAATCACTAAATGCACGGTACTGTGTTTTGGGGGAGATGCTTGCATGGAATCATGAAATAACACTTTAGTATCATTCTTTGTCAGTTGGTAATGGATATAAAGAAAAAGATTCCATGGGTCACCCCTTCTGCACAAGGGCAAACAGGCCAGTGAGTGTGAGGTTTCCTCGCCGAGAAAAGCACTTAATGGACGGTACTGTGTTTTGATAGACATCCGTGCCTGGAATCATAAAATAACACTTTCATATCATTCTTGGTCAGTTCACAATGTATATGGAGCGAAACATTCATGGGTCCCCACTTCTGCACAAGAGCAAACAGGCCAGTGAGTGTGAGCTTTTCTCGCCGAAAAAAAACCCGAATGGACCGTACTGTGTTTTGATAGACATCGGTGCCTGGAATCATAAAATAACACTTTAATATCATTCTTGGTCAGTTGACAATGCATATGGAGCAAAAAGTTCATGGGTCCCCGCTTCTGGACAAGAGCAAACAGGCCAGTGAGTGTGAGATTTTCTCGCCGAGAAAAGCACTTAATGGACGGTCATGTGTTTTTACATCTCGCCGAGAAAAACACCTAATGCACGGTATTGTGTTTTGATAGACATCGGTGCCTGGAATCATAAAATAACACTTTATTTTCATTCTTGGTCAGTTGAAAATGCATATGGAGCAAAAAAAGTTGATGTGTCCCCGCTTCTGCACAAGAGCAAACAGGCATATGACCAAAAACCTGCTTTTCTCGCCGAGAAAAAAACTTACTTAATGAACGGTACTGTGTTTTGGGGGACATGGGTGCCTGGAATCATGAAATAACACTTTTATATCATTGTTGGTCAGTTGACAATGCATATGGAGCAACAAGTTCATGGATCCACTCTTCTGCACAAGAGCAAACAGGCATATGACCAAAACCTGCTTTTCTCGCCGAGAAAAGCACTTAATAAATGGTACTGTGTTTTGGGGGACATGGGTGCCTGGAATCATGAAATAACACTTTTATATCATTGTTGGTCAGTTGACAATGCATATGGAGCAAAAAGTTCATGGATCCACGCTTCTGCATAAGGGCAAACAGGCATATGACCAAAAGCTGCTTTTCTCGCCGAGAAAAGCACTAAATGCACGGTACTGTGTTTTGGGGGACATGGGTGCCTGGAATCATAAAAATAACACTTTTATATCATTGTTGGTCAGTTGATAATGCATATAAAGCAAAAATTCCATGGGTCACCCCTTCTGCTCAAGTTCAAACAGGCTGGGGAGTTTCAGCTTTTCTCGCCGAGAAAAGTATTAAAGTAACACTTTAATATCATTCTTGGTCAGTTGAAAATGCATATGGAGCAAAAAGTTCATGGGTCCCCGCTTCTGCACAAGAGCAAACAGGCATATGACCAAAACATTTTCTCGCTCGAGAAAAGCACGAAAATGCACGATACTGTGTTTTGGGGGACATGGGTGGCTGGAATCATAAAAATAACACTTTTATATCATTGTTGGTCAGTTGATAATGGATATAAAGCAAAAATTCCATGGGTCACCCCTTCTGGACAAGAGCAAACAGGCAAGTGACTGTGAGATTTTCTCGCCGAGAAAAGCACTTAATGGACGGTACTGTGTTTTGGGGGACATGGGTGCCTGGAATCATGAAATAACATTTTTATATCATTGTTGGTCAGTTGACAATGCATATGGAGCAAAAAAAGTTCATGGATCCACGCTTCTGCACAAGAGCAAACAGGCATATGACCAAAACCTGCTTTTCTCGCCGAGAAAAGCACTTAATGAATGGTACTGTGTGTTGGGGGACATGGGTGCCTGGATCATGAAATAACACTTTTATATCATTGTTGGTCAGTTGACAATGCATATGGAGCAAAAAAAAGTTCATGGATCCACGCTTCTGCACAAGAGCAAACAGGCATATGACTGAAAACCTGCTTTTCTCGCCGAGAAAAGCACTTAATGAATGGTACTGTGTGTTGGGGACATGGGTGCCTGGATCATGAAATAACACTTTTATATCATTGTTGGTCAGTTGACAATGCATATGGAGCAAAAAGTTCATGGATCCACGCTTCTGCACAAGAGCAAACAGGCATATGACCAAAACCTGCTTTTCTCGCCGAGAAAAGCACTTAATGAATGGTACTGTGTGTTGGGGGACATGGGTGCCTGGATCATGAAATAACACTTTCATATCATTCTTGGTCAGTTGACAATATATATGGAGCGAAAACTTCATGGGTCCCTGCTTCTGCACAAGAGCAAACAGGCATATGACCAAAACCTGCTTTTCTCACAGAGAAAAGCACGAAATGCACAGTACTGTGTTTTGGGGGACATGGGTGCCTGGAATCATAAAAATAAAACTTTTATATCATTGTTGGTCAGTTGATAATGGATATAAAGGAAAAATTCCATGGTCACCCCTTCTGCACAGGTTCAAACAGGCCGGTGAGTGTCAGCTTTTCTCGCCGAGAAAAGCACCTAATGCCCGGTACTGTGTTTTGTTAGACATCGGTGCCTGGAATCATAAAATAACACTTTAATGTCATTCTTGGTCAGTTAACAATGCATATGGAGCAAAAAGTTGATGGGTCCCCGCTTCTGCACAAGAGCAAACAGGCATATGACCAAAACGTGCTTTTCTCGCATAGAAAAGCATGAAATGCATGGTACTGTGTTTTGGGGGCATGGGTGCCTGGAATCATAAAACTAACACTTTTATATCATTGTTGGTCAGTTGATAATGGATATAAAGCAAAAATTCCTTGGGTCACCCCTTCTGCACAAGTTCAAACAGGCCGGTGAGTGTGAGCTTTTCTCACCGAGAAAAGCACTTAATGGACGGGACTGTGTTTTGATAGACATCGGTGCCTGGAATCATAAAAAAATAACACTTTCATATCATCCTTGGTCAGTTGACAATATACATGAAGTGAAAAGTTCATGGGTCCCCGCTTCTGCACAAGAGCAAACAGGCATATGACCAAAACCTGCTTTTCTCCCCGAGAAAATCACTAAATGCACGGTACTGTGTTTTGGGGGAGATGCTTGCATGGAATCATGAAATAACACTTTAGTATCATTCTTTGTCAGTTGGTAATGGATATAAAGAAAAAGATTCCATGGGTCACCCCTTCTGCACCAGGGCAAACAGGCCAGTGAGTGTGAGGTTTCCTCGCCGAGAAAAAAGCACTTCATGGACGGTACTGTGTTTTGATAGACATCCGTGCCTGGAATCATAAAATAACACTTTCATATCATTCTTGGTCAGTTCACAATGTATATGGAGCGAAACATTCATGGGTCCCCACTTCTGCACAAGAGCAAACAGGCCAGTGAGTGTGAGCTTTTCTCGCCGAAAAAACCCCTAATGGACGGTACTGTGTTTTGATAGACATCGGTGCCTGGAATCATAAAATAACACTTTAATATCATTCTTGGTCAGTTGACAATGCATATGGAGCAAAAAGTTGATGGGTCCCCGCTTCTGGACAAGAGCAAACAGGCCAGTGAGTGTGAGATTTTCTCGCCGAGAAAAAAAAGCTTAATGGACGGTCATGTGTTTACATCTCGCCGAGAAAAACACCTAATGCACGGTATTGTGTTTTGATAGACATCGGTGCCTGGAATCATAAAATAACACTTTATTTTCATTCTTGGTCAGTTGAAAATGCATATGGAGCAAAAAGTTGATGTGTCCCCGCTTCTGCACAAGAGCAAACAGGCATATGACCAAAACCTGCTTTTCTCTCGCCGAGAAAAGCACTTAATGAACGGTACTGTGTTTTGGGGGACATGGGTGCCTGGAATCATGAAATAACACTTTTATATCATTGTTGGTCAGTTGACAATGCATATGGAGCAAAAAGTTCATGGATCCACTCTTCTGCACAAGAGCAAACAGGCATATGACCAAAACCTGCTTTTCTCGCCGAGAAAAGCACTTAATGAACGGTACTGTGTTTTGGGAGACATGGGTGCCTGGAATCATGAAATAACACTTTTTTTATATCATTGTTGGTCAGTTGACAATGCATATGGAGCAAAAAAAAATTCCATGGGTCACGCTTCTGCACAAGAGCAAACAGGCATATGACCAAAACCTGCTTTTCTCGCAGAGAAAAAAAAGCACTTAATGCACGGTACTGTGTTTTGGGGGACATGGGTGCCTGGAATCATAAAAATAACACTTTAATATCATTGTTGGTCAGTTGATAATGGATATAAAGCAAAAAATTCCATGGGTCCCCCTTTCTGCACAAGTTCAAACAGGCATATGAGTGTGAGCTTTTCTCGCTGAGAAAAGCACTTAATGGATGGTACTGTGTTTTGATAGACATCGGTGCCTGGAATCATAAAATAACACTTTCATATCATTCTTGGTCAGTTGACAATGCATATGGAGCAAAAAGTTGATGGGTCCCCGCTTCTGCACAAGAGCAAACAGGCATATGACCAAAACATGCTTTTCTCGCAGAGAAAAGCACAAAATGCATGGTACTGTGTTTTGGGGGGCATGCGTGCCTGGAATCATAAAAATAACACTTTTATATCATTGTTGGTCAGTTGATAATGGATATAAAGCAAAAATTGCATTGGTCCCCCCTTCTGCACAAGTTCAAACAGGCCGGTGAGTGTGAGCTTTTCTCGCTGAGAAAAGCACTTAATGGATGGTACTGTGTTTTGATAGACATCGGTGCCTGGAATCATAAAATAACACTTTCATATCATTCTTGGTCAGTTGACAATGCATATGGAGCAAAAAGTTGATGGGTCCCCGCTTCTGCACAAGAGCAAACAGGCATATGACCAAAACCTGCTTTTCTCGCCGATAAAAGCACTTAATGAACGGTACTGTGTTTTGGGGGACATGGGTGCCTGGAATCATGAAATAACACTTTAATATCATTGTTGGTCAGTTGACAATGCATATGAAGCAAAAAGTTCATGGATCCACGCTTCTGCACAAGAGCACACAGGCATATGACCGAAAGCTGCTTTTCTCGCCGAGAAAAGCACTAAATGCACGGTACTGTGTTTGGGGGGACATGGGTGCATGGAATCATGAAATAACACTTTAGTACCATTCTTTGTCAGTTGATAATGGATATAAACCAAAAAATTACATAGGTCACCCTTTCTGTACAAGTTCAAATAGGCCGGTGAGTGTGAGCTTTTCTCGTTGAGAAAAGCACTAAATCGAGGGTCATGTGTTCTTATATATCGCCGAGAAAAGCACCTAATGCACGGTACTGTGTTTTGATAGACATCGGTGCCTGGAATCATAAAATAACACTTTAACATCATTCTTGGTCAGTTGATAATGGATATAAAGTAAAAATTCCAAGGGTCACCCCTTGTGCACAAGTTCAAACAGGCCGGTGAGTGTGAGCTTTTCTCGCCGAGAAAAGCACTTAATGGACGGTCATGTGTTTTTATATCTCGCGAGAAAAGCACCTAATGCACGGTACTGTGTTTTGATAGACATCGGTGCCTGGAATCATAAAATAACACTTTTATATCATTGTTGGTCAGTTGATAATGGATATAAAGGAAAAATTCCATGGTCACCCCTTCTGCACAAGTTCAAACAGGCCAGTGACTGTGAGATTTTTTCGCTGAGAAAAGCACTTAATGGACGGTCATGTGTTTTTATATCTCGCCGAGAAAAGCACCTAATGCACGGTACTGTGTTTTGATAGACATCGGTGCCTGGACTCATAAAATAGCACTTTAATATCATTCTTGGTCAGTTGACAATGCATATATAGCAAAAAGTTGATGGGTCCCCGCTTCTGCACAAGAGTAAACAGGCATATGACCAAAACCTGCTTTTCTCGCTGAGAAAAGCACTTAATGGATGGTACTGTGTTTTGATAGACATCGGTGCCTGGAATCATAAAATAACACTTTCATATCATTCTTGGTCAGTTGACAATGCATATGGAGCAAAAAGTTCATGGATCCAGGCTTCTGCACAAGAGCAAACAGGCATATGACCAAAACCTGCTTTTCTCGCCGATAAAAGCACTTAATGAACGGTACTGTGTTTTGGGGGACATGGGTGCCTGGAATCATGAAATAACACTTTAATATCATTGTTGGTCAGTTGACAATGCATATGAAGCAAAAAGTTCATGGATCCACGCTTCTGCACAAGAGCACACAGGCATATGACCAGCTGCTTTTCTCGCCGAGAAAAGCACTAAATGCACGGTACTGTGTTTGGGGGGACATGGGTGCATGGAATCATGAAATAACACTTTAGTACCATTCTTTGTCAGTTGATAATGG
The DNA here is from genome assembly GCA_016785225.1 of Psettodes erumei. Lineage (NCBI taxonomy): Eukaryota > Metazoa > Chordata > Actinopteri > Pleuronectiformes > Psettodidae > Psettodes > Psettodes erumei. Next base: position 763 of record JAFBJZ010000528.1, on the reverse strand, counting down.
ATATAAACCAAAAAATTACATAGGTCACCCTTTCTGTACAAGTTCAAATAGGCCGGTGAGTGTGAGCTTTTCTCGTTGAGAAAAGCACTAAATCGAGGGTCATGTGTTCTTATATATCGCCGAGAAAAGCACCTAATGCACGGTACTGTGTTTTGATAGACATCGGTGCCTGGAATCATAAAATAACACTTTAACATCATTCTTGGTCAGTTGATAATGGATATAAAGTAAAAATTCCAAGGGTCACCCCTTGTGCACAAGTTCAAACAGGCGGTGAGTGTGAGCTTTTCTCGCCGAGAAAAGCACTTAATGGACACCTAATGGTACTGTGTTTTTGGGGACATGTGTGCCTGGAATCATAAAAATAACACTTTCATATCATTCTTGGCTAGTTGACAATATATATGGAGCGAAAAGTTCATGGTTCCACACTTCTGCACAAGGGCAAACAGGCATATGACCAAAACCTGCTTTTATCGCAGAGAAAAGCACTTAATGAACGGTACTGTGTTTTGGGGGAAATGGGTGCCTGGAATCATGAAATTACACGTTTATATCATTGTTGGTCACTTGCCAATGCATATGGAGCAAAAAGTTCATGGATCCACGCTTCTGCACAAGAGCAAACAGGCATATGACCAAAAACTGCTTTTCTCGCCGAAAAAAGCACTAAATGCACGGTACTGTGTTTGGGGGGACATGGGTGCGTGGAATCATGAAATAACACTTTAGTATCATTCTTTGTCAGTTGATAATGGATATA
>JAFBJZ010000527.1:0-21361 GCA_016785225.1 Psettodes erumei | reverse complement strand
GGGACCCATGAACTTTTTGCTCCATATGCATTGTCAGCTGACCAAGAATGATATTAAAGTGTTATTTTTTGATTCCAGGCACCGATGTCTATCAAAACACAGTACCGTGCATTTAGTGCTTTTCTCGGTGAGAAAAGCAGCTTTTGGTCATATGCCTGTTTGCTCATGTGCAGAAGCGGGGACCAATGAACTTTTCGCTCCATATATATTGTCAACTGACCACGAAGGATATGAAAGTGTTATTTTATGATTCCAGGCACCCATGTCCCCCAAAACACACTACCATGCATTTCGTGCTTTTCTCTACGAGAAAAAGCTCACACTCACCGGCCTGTTTGAACTTGTGCAGTAGGGCTGACCCATGGAATTTTTGCTCCATATGCATATTCAACTGACCACGAATGATATTAAAGTGTTATTTCATGATTGCAGGCACCCATGTCCCCCAAAACACAGTACCGTGCATTAAGTGCTTTTCTCGGCAAGAAAAGCAGGTTTTGGTCATATGCCTGTTTGCTCTTGTGCAGAAGCGGGGACCCATGAACTTTTCGCTCCATATATTGTCAACTGACCAAGAATGTTATGAAAGTGTTATTTTATGATTCCAGGTACCGATGTCTATCAAAACACAGTACCGTCCATTAAGTGCTTTTCTCGGCGAGAAAAGCTCACACTCACCAGCCTGTTTGAACCTGTGCAGAAAAGGTGACCCATGGAATTTTTGCTGTATATCCATTGTCAACTGATCAACAATGATACAAAGGTGTTATTTTTATGATTCCAGGCACCCATGTCCCCCAAAACACAGTACCGTGCATTAAGTGCTTTTCTCGGCGAGAAAAGAAGGTTTTGGTCATATGCCTGTTTGCTCTTGTGCAGAAGCGTGGATCCATGAACTTTTTGCTCCATATGCATTGTCAACTGACCAAGAATGATATTAAAGTGTTATTTTATGATTCCAGGCACCCATGTCCCTCAAAACACAGTACCGTTCATTAAGTGCTTTTCTCGGCGAGAAAAGCAGGTTTTGACCATATGCTTTTTGCTCTTTGTTGCTCTTGTGCAGAAGGGGGGACCCATGAACTTTTTGCTTTATATGCATTGTCAACTGACCAACAATGATATTAAAGTTATTATTTATGATTCAGGCACCCATGTCCCCCAAAACACAGTACCGTGCATTTAGTGCTTTTCTCGGCCAAGAAAAAGCAGCTTTTTGAGTCATATGCCTGTTTGCTCTTGTGCAGAAGCGGGGACCCATGAACTTTTTGCTCCATATGCATTGTCAACTGACCAAGAATGATATTAAAGTGTTATTTTATGATTCCAGGCTTATATCCATTATCAACTGACCAACAATGATATAAAAGTGTTATTTTTATGATTCCAGGCACCCATGTCCCCAAAACACAGTACCGTGCATTTAGTGCTTTTCTCGGTGAGAAAAGCAGCTTTTAATCATATGCCTGTTTGCTCTTGTGCAGAAGCGGGGACCCATGAACTTTTTGCTCCATATGCATTGTCAACTGACCAAGAATGATATTAAAGTGTTATTTTATGATTCCAGGCACCGATGTCTATCAAAACACAGTACCGTCCATTAAGTGCTTTTCTCGGCGAGAAAAGCTGTTTTTCTGGGTCACCACTCACTATGCCTGTTTGAACTTGTGCAGAAGGGGTGACCCATGGAATTTTGCTTTATATCCATTATCAACTGACCAACAATGATATAAAAGTGTTATTTTATGATTCCAGGCACCCATGTCCCCCAAAACACAGTACCGTGCATTAAGTGCTTTTCTCGGCGAGAAAAGCAGGTTTTGGTCATATGCCTGTTTGCTCTTGTGCAGAAGCATGGATCCATGAACTTTTTCCTCCATATGCATTGTCAACTGACCAAGAATGATATGAAAGTGTTATTTTATGATTCCAGGCACCGATGTCTATCCAAACACAGTACCGTCCATTAAGTGCTTTTCTCGGCGAGATAAAAAACACATGGACATCCATTAAGTGCTTTTCTTGGCAAGAAAATCTCACAGTCACTGGCCTGTTTGCTCTTGTCCAGAAGCAGGGACCCATGAACTTTGTGCTCCATATGCATTGTCAACTGACCAAGAATGATACTAAAGTGTTATTTTATGATTCCAGGTACCGATGTCTATCAAAACACAGTACCGTCCATTAAGTGCTTTTCTCGGCGAGAAAAGCTCACACTCACTGGTCTGTTTGCTCTTGTGCAGAAGGGGTGACCCATGGAATTTTTTCTCTTTATATCCATTACCAACTGACAAAGAATGATACTAAAGTGTTATTTCATGATTCCATGCAACCATCTCCCCCAAAACACAGTACCGTGCATTTAGTGATTTTCTCGGGAGAAAAAGCAGGTTTTGGTCATATGCCTGTTTGCTCTTGTGCAGAAGCGGGGACCCATGAACTTTTCGCTCCATATATATTGTCAACTGACCAAGAATGATATGAAAGTGTTATTTTATGATTCCAGGCACCCATGTCTATCAAAACACAGTACCGTGCATTTAAGTGCTTTTCTCGGTGAGAAAAGCTCACACTCACCGTTTTGCCCTGTTTGAACTTGTGCAGAAGGGGTGATCCATGACCCATTATCAACTGACCAACAATGATATAAAAGTGTTATTTTTTATGATTCCATTATGTCCAAAAAACACAGTACCGTCCATTAAGTGCTTTTCTCGGTGAGAAAAGCAGGTTTTCAGTCATATGCCTGTTTGCTCTTGTGCAGAAGCGGGGACCCATGAACTTTTGCTCTATATGCATTGTCAACTGACCAAGAATGATATGAAAGTGTTATTTTATGATTCCAGGCACCGATGTCTATCAAAACACAGTACCGTCCATTAAGTGCTTTTCTCGGAGAAAATCTCACACTCACCGGCCTGTTTGAACTTGTGCAGAAGGGGTGACCCATGGAATTTTTGCTTTATATCCATTATCAACTGACCAACAATGATATAAAAGTGTTATTTTATGATTCCAGGCACCCATGTCCCCAAAACACAGTACCGTGCATTAAGTGCTTTTCTCGGCGAGAAAAGCAGCTTTTTAGTCATATGCCTGTTTGCTCTTGTGCAGAAGCGTGGATCCATGAACTTTTGCTCCATATGCATTGTCAACTGACCAACAATGATATAAAGTGTTATTTTATGATTCCAGGCACCGATGTCTATCAAAACACAGTACCGTCCATTAAGTGCTTTTTCTCGGCGAGAAAAGCAGGTTTTGGTCATATGCCTGTTTGCTCTTGTGCAGAAGCGGGGACCCATGAACTTTTTGCTCCATATGCATTGTCAACTGACCAAGAATGATATAAAAGTGTTATTTTTATGATTCCAGGCACCCATGTCCCCAAAACACAGTACCGTTCATTAAGTGCTTTTCTCGGCGAGAAAAGCAGGTTTTAGTCATATGCCTGTTTGCTCTTGTGCAGAAGCGGGGACCCATGAACTTTTTGCTCCATATGCATTGTCAACTGACCAAGAATGATATTAAAGTGTTATTTTATGATTCCAGGCACCGATGTCTATCAAAACACAGTACCGTGCATTAGGTGCTTTTCTCGGCGAGATAAAAAACACATGACCGTCAATTAAGTGCTTTTCTCGGCGAGAAAATCTCACATCACTGGCCTGTTTGCTCTTGTGCAGAAGCGGGGACCCATGAACTTTTTGCTCCATATGCATTGTCAACTGACCAAGAATGATATTAAAGTGTTATTTTATGATTCCAGGCACCGATGTCTATCAAAACACAGTACCGTCCATTAAGTGCTTTTCTCGGCGAGAAAAGCTCACAGTCACTATGCCTGTTTGCTCTTGTGCAAGGGGGACCCATGGAATTTTTGCTTTATATCCATTATCAACTGACCAAGAATGATACTAAAGTGTTATTTCATGATTCCAGGCACCCATGTCCCCCAAAACACAGTACCGTGCATTTAGTGCTTTTCTCGGCGAGAAAAGCAGGTTTTGGTCATATGCCTGTTTGCTCTTGTGCAGAAGCGGGGACCCATGAACTTTTTTTGCTCCATATGCATTGTCAACTGACCAACAATGATATAAAAGTGTTATTTCATGATTCCAGGCACCCATGTCCCCAAAACACAGTACCGTGCATTAAGTGCTTTTCTCGGCGAGAAAAGCAGGTTTTCAGTCATATGCCTGTTTGTTTGCTCTTGTGCAGAAGCGTGGACCCATGAACTTTTTGCTCCATATGCATTGTCAACTGACCAAGAATGATATTAAAGTGTTATTTTATGATTCCAGGCACCCATGTCTATCAAAACACAGTACCGTCCATTAAGTGCTTTTCTCGGCGAGAAAAAGCTCACACTCACTAGCCTGTTTGCTCTTGTGCAGAAGGGGTGACCCATGGAATTTTTTTCTTTATATCCATTACCAACTGACAAAGAATGATACTAAAGTGTTATTTTATGATTCCATGCACCCATGTCCCCAAAACACAGTACCGTGCATTTAGTGCTTTTCTCGGCGAGAAAAAGCAGGTTTTAGTCATATGCCTGTTTGCTCTTGTGCAGAAGCGGGGACCCATGAACTTTTTGCTCCATATATATTGTCAACTGACCAAGAATGATATAAAAGTGTTATTTTATGATTCAGGCACCGATGTCTATCAAAACACAGTACCGTCCATTAAGTGCTTTTCTCGGCGAGAAAAGCTCACACTCACTGGCCTGTTTGAACTTGTGCAGAAGGGGTGACCCATGGAATTTTTGCTTTATATCCATTATCAACTGACCAACAATGATATAAAGTGTTATTTTTTGATTCCAGGCACCCATGTCCCCCAAAACACAGTACCGTGCATTTAAGTGCTTTTCTCTGCGAGAAAAGCAGGTTTTAATCATATGCCTGTTTGCTCTTGTGCAGAAGCGGGGACCCATGAACTTTTTGCTCCATATGCATTGTCAACTGACCAAGAATGATATGAAAGTGTTATTTTATGATTCAGGCACCGATGTCTATCAAAACACAGTACCGTCCATTAAGTGCTTTTCTCGGCGAGAAAAGCTTTTTCTCGGCGATCATATGCCCTGTTTGCTCTTGTGCAGAAGGGGTGACCCATGGAATTTTTTCTTTATATCCATTATCAACTGACCAACAATGATATAAAAGTGTTATTTTTATGATTCCAGGCACCCATGTCCCCCAAAACACAGTACCGTGCATTTAAGTGCTTTTCTCGGCGAGAAAAGCAGGTTTTGAGTCATATGCCTGTTTGCTCTTGTGCAGAAGCGGGGACCCATGAACTTTTGCTCCATATGCATTGTCAACTGACCAAGAATGATATAAAAAGTGTTATTTTATGATTCCAGGCACCGATATCTATCGAAACACAGTACCGTCCATTAAGTGCTTTTCTCGGCGAGAAAAGCTCACACTCACTGGCCTGTTTGAACTTGTGCAGAAGGGGTGACCCATGCAATTTTTTGCTTTATATCCATTATCAACTGACCAACAATGATATAAAAGTGTTATTTTTATGATTCCAGGCACCCATGTCCCCCAAAACACAGTACCGTGCATTTAGGTGCTTTTCTCTGCGAGAAAAAAGCAGGTTTTAATCATATGCCTGTTTGCTCTTGTGCAGAAGCGGGGACCCATGAACTTTTTGCTCCATATGCATTGTCAACTGACCAAGAATGATATTAAAGTGTTATTTTATGATTCAGGCACCGATGTCTATCAAAACACAGTACCGTCCATTAAGTGCTTTTCTCGAGCGAGAAAAGCTCACACTCACTCACTAGCCTGTTTGCTCTTGTGCAGAAGGGGTGACCCATGGAATTTTTTTTTTTATATCCATTATCAACTGACCAACAATGATATAAAGTGTTATTTTATGATTCCAGGCACCCATGTCCCCCAAAACACAGTACCGTGCATTTAGTGCTTTTCTCGGCGAGAAAAGCAGGTTTTGGTCATATGCCTGTTTGCTCTTGTGCAGAAGCGGGGACCCATGAACTTTTTGCTCCATATGCATTGTCAACTGACCAAGAATGATATTAAAGTGTTATTTTATGATTCCAGGCACCGATGTCTATCAAAACACAGTACCGTCCATTAAGTGCTTTTCTCGCCTGAGAGAAAAACCACACACATTGTCACTGGCCTGTTTGCTCTTGTGCAGAAGGCCTGGGTTCTCTTGACACTCACTGGCCTGTTTGCTCTTGTGCAGAAGGGTGACCCATGGAATTTTTTTTTTGCTCCATATCCATTACCAACTGACAAAGAATGATACTAAAGTGTTATTTCATGATTCCAGGCACCCATGTCCCCAAAAACACAGTACCGTGCATTTCATGCTTTTCTCGGCGAGAAAAGCAGGTTTTGGTCATATGCCTGTTTGCTCTTGTGCAGAAGCGGGGACCCATGAACTTTTTGCTCCATATGCATTGTCAACTGACCAAGAATGATATAAAAGTGTTATTTTATGATTCCAGGCACCGATGTCTATCAAAACACAGTACCGTGCATTAGGTGCTTTTCTCGGCAAGATATAAAAACACATGACCGTCCATTAAGTGCTTTTCTCGGCGAAAAATCTCACAATCACTGGCCTGTTTGCTCTTGTGCAGAAGCGGGGACCCATGAACTTTTTGCTCCATATGCATTGTCAACTGACCAAGAATGATATTAAAGTGTTATTTTATGATTCCAGGCACCGATGTCTATCAAAACACAGTACCGTCCATTAAGTGCTTTTCTCGGCGAGATATAAAAACACATGACTCCATTAAGCCTTTTTGCTCTTGTCACTGGCCTGTTTGCTCTTGTGCAGAAGGGGTGACCCATGGAATTTTTTTGCTTTATATCCATTATCAACTGACAAAGAATGATACTAAAGTGTTATTTCATGATTCCATGCCACCATCTCCCCAGAAACACAGTACCGTGCATTTAGTGCTTTTCTCTGGGAGAAAAGCAGGTTTTGGTCATATGCCTGTTTGCTCTTGTGCAGAAGCGGGGACCCATGAACTTTTCGCTCCATATATATTGTCAACTGACCAAGAATGATATGAAAGTGTTATTTTATGATTCCAGGCACCGATGTCTATCAAAACACAGTACCGTCCATTAAGTGCTTTTCTCGGCGAGAAAAGCTCACACTCACCGGCCTGTTTGAACTTGTGCAGAAGGGGTGACCCATGGAATTTTTTGCTTTATATCCATTATCAACTGACCAACAATGATATAAAAGTGTTATTTTTATGATTCCAGGCACCCATGTCCCCCAAAACACAGTACCGTGCATTTAGTGCTTTTCTCGGCGAGAAAAGCAGGTTTTGGTCATATGCCTGTTTGCTCTTGTGCAGAAGCGGGGACCCATGAACTTTTTGCTCCATATGCATTGTCAACTGACCAAGAATGATATTAAAGTGTTATTTTATGATTCCAGGCACCGATGTCCCCAAAACACAGTACCGTGCATTAAGTGCTTTTCTCGGCGAGAAAATGACCGTCCATTAAGTGCTTTTCTCGGCGAGAAAAAGCTGACCTCACCGGCCTGTTTGAACTTGTGCAGAAGGGGTGACCCATGGAATTTTTGCTTTATATCCATTATCAACTGACCAACAATGATATAAAAGTGTTATTTTTATGATTCCAGGCACCCATGTCCCCCAAAACACAGTACCGTGCATTTAGTGCTTTTCTCGGCGAGAAAAAAAGCAGGTTTTGGTCATATGCCTGTTTGCTCTTGTGCAGAAGCGGGGACCCATGAACTTTTTGCTCCATATGCATTGTCAACTGACCAAGAATGATATTAAAGTGTTATTTTATGATTCCAGGCACCGATGTCTATCAAAACACAGTACCGTGCATTAGGTGCTTTTTCTCGGCGAGATATAAAAACACATGACCGTCCATTAAGTGCTTTTCTCGGCGAGAAAAAAGCTCACAGTCACTGGCCTGTTTGCTCTTGTCAGAAGCGGGGACCCATGAACTTTTTGCTCCATATGCATTGTCAACTGACCAAGAATGATATTAAAGTGTTATTTTATGATTCCAGGCACCCATGTCCCCAAAACACAGTACCGTCCATTAAGTGCTTTTTCTCGGCGAGAAAAGCAGGTTTGACTCACTATGCCTGTTTGCTCTTGTGCAGAAGGGGGGACCCATGGAACTTTTTGCTTTATATATTTGTTTATTTCCATTATCAACTGACCAACAATGATATAAAAGTGTTATTTTTATGATTCCAGGCACCCATGTCCCCCAAAACACAGTACCGTGCATTTAGTGCTTTTCTCGGCGAGAAAAGCAGGTTTTGGTCATATGCCTGTTTGCTCTTGTGCAGAAGCGGGGACCCATGAACTTTTTGCTCCATATGCATTGTCAACTGACCAACAATGATATAAAAGTGTTATTTTATGATTCCAGGCACCCATGTCCCCAAAACACAGTACCGTTCATTAAGTGCTTTTCTCGGCGAGAAAAGCAGGTTTTGGTCATATGCCTGTTTGCTCTTGTGCAGAAGCGTGGACCCATGAACTTTTTGCTCCATATGCATTGTCAACTGACCAACAATGATATAAAAGTGTTATTTTATGATTCCAGGCACCCATGTCCCCAAAACACAGTACCGTGCATTAAGTGCTTTTCTCGGCGAGAAAAGCAGGTTTTGGTCATATAAGTGTTTGCTCTTGTGCAGAAGCGAACTGTGATCCATGAACTTTTTTGCTCCATATGCATTGTCAACTGACCAAGAATGATATAAAAAGTGTTATTTTATGATTCCAGGCACCCATGTCCCCAAAAACACAGTACCGTCCATTAAGTGCTTTTCTCGGAGATATAGAAAAGCTCACACTCACTTTTCTCGCCTGTTTGCCTCTTGTGCAGAGAAGGGTGACCCATGGAATTTTTTGCTTTATATCCATTATCAACTGACAAAGAATGATACTAAAAGTGTTATTTTATGATTCCAGGCACCCATCTCCCCAAAACACAGTACCGTGCATTTAGTGCTTTTCTCTCTGTGAGAAAAAGCAGGTTTTGGTCATATGCCTGTTTGCTCTTGTGCAGAAGCGGGGACCCATGAACTTTTTGCTCCATATATATTGTCAACTGACCAAGAATGATATGAAAGTGTTATTTTATGATTCCAGGCACCGATGTCTATCAAAACACAGTACCGTCCATTAAGTGCTTTTCTCTGGAGAGAAAAGCTCACACTCACCGGCCTGTTTGAACTTGTGCAGAAGGGGTGACCCATGGAATTTTTGCTTTATATCCATTATCAACTGACCAACAATGATATAAAAGTGTTATTTTATGATTCCAGGCACCCATGTCCCCCAAAACACAGTACCGTGCATTAAGTGCTTTTCTCGGCGAGAAAAAGCAGGTTTTGGTCATATGCCTGTTTGCTCTTGTGCAGAAGCGGGGACCCATGAACTTTTTTCTTTATATGCATTGTCAACTGACCAACAATGATATAAAAGTGTTATTTTATGATTCCAGGCACCCATGTCCCCCAAAACACACAGTACCATTCATTAGTGTGCTTTTCTCGGCGAGAAAAGCAGGTTTTGGTCATATGCCTGTTTGCTCTTGTGCAGAAGCGGGGACCCATGAACTTTTTGCTCCATATGCATTGTCAACTGACCAAGAATGATATTAAAGTGTTATTTTATGATTCCAGGCACCGATGTCTATCAAAACACAGTACCGTTCATTAAGTGCTTTTCTCGGCGAGAAAAGCTCACACTCACTGGCCTGTTTGAACTTGTGCAGAAGGGGTGACCCATGGAATTTTTTGCTTTATATCCATTATCAACTGACCAACAATGATATAAAAGTGTTATTTTTATGATTCCAGGCACCCATGTCCCCCAAAACACAGTACCGTGCATTTAGTGCTTTTCTCTGCGAGAAAAAGCAGGTTTTGGTCATATGCCTGTTTGCTCTTGTGCAGAAGCGGGGACCCATGAACTTTTTGCTCCATATGCATTGTCAACTGACCAAGAATGATATGAAAGTGTTATTTTATGATTCCAGGCACCGATGTCTATCAAAACACAGTACCGTCCATTAAGTGCTTTTCTCGGCGAGAAAAGCTCACACTCACCGGCCTGTTTGCTCTTGTGCAGAAGGGGTGACCCATGGAATTTTTTGCTTTATATCCATTATCAACTGACCAACAATGATATAAAAGTGTTATTTTTATGATTCCAGGCACCCATGTCCCCCAAAACACAGTACCGTGCATTTAGTGCTTTTCTCGGCGAGAAAAGCAGGTTTTGGTCATATGCCTGTTTGCTCTTGTGCAGAAGCGGGGACCCATGAACTTTTTGCTCATATATGCATTGTCAACTGACCAAGAATGATATTAAAGTGTTATTTTATGATTCCAGGCACCGATGTCTATCAAAACACAGTACCGTTCATTAAGTGCTTTTCTCGGCGAAAAAAAGCTCACACTCACTGGCCTGTTTGCTCTTGTGCAGAAGGGGGACCCATGAACTTTTTGCTCCATATGCATTGTCAACTGACCAAGAATGATATAAAAGTGTTATTTTATGATTCCAGGCACCCATGTCCCCCAAAACACAGTACCGTCCATTAAGTGCTTTTCTCGGCGAGAAAAAGCTCACACTTGGTCACTGCCTGTTTGCTCTTGTGCAGAAGGGGTGACCCATGAATTTTTGCTTTATATCCATTATCAACTGACCAACAATGATATAAAAGTGTTATTTTTATGATTCCAGGCACCCATGTCCCCAAAACACAGTACCGTGCATTTAAGTGCTTTTCTCTGCGAGAAAAGCAGGTTTTGGTCATATGCCTGTTTGCTCTTGTGCAGAAGCGGGGACCCATGAACTTTTTTGCTCCATATGCATTGTCAACTGACCAAGAATGATATTAAAGTGTTATTTTATGATTCCAGGCACCGATGTCCCCAGTACAAAACACAGTACCATTACCGTCCATTAAGTGCTTTTCTCGGCGAGAAAAAGCTTTGCTCACCGGCCTGTTTGCTCTTGTGCAGAAGGGGTGACCCATGAATTTTTTGCTTTATATGCATTATCAACTGACCAAGAATGATATAAAAGTGTTATTTTTATGATTCCAGGCACCCATGTCCCCCAAAACACAGTACCGTCAGAAAAGGTTTTGGTCATATGCCTGTTTGCTCTTGTGCAGAAGCGGGGACCCATGAACTTTTTGCTCCATATGCATTGTCAACTGACCAAGAATGATATTAAAGTGTTATTTTATGATTCCAGGCACCGATGTCTATCAAAACACAGTACCGTCCATTAGGGGCTTTTTTTTCGGCGAGAAAAGCTCACACTCACTCACTGGCCTGTTTGCTCTTGTGCAGAAGTGGGGACCCATGAATGTTTTTGCTCCATATACATTGTCAACTGACCAAGAATGATATAAAAGTGTTATTTTATGATTCCAGGCACCCATGTCCCCAAAACACAGTACCGTCCATTAAGTGCTTTTCTCGGCGAGAAAAGCAGGTTTTCACATATGCCTGTTTGCTCTTGTGCAGAAGGGTGACCCATGAACTTTTTTTCTCCATATGCATTGTCAACTGACCAAGAATGATATCAAAGTGTTATTTCATGATTCCAGGCACCCATGTCCCCAAAACACAGTACCGTCCATTAAGTGCTTTTCTCGGCGAGAACAGCAGGTTTTGGTCATATGCCTGTTTGCTCTTGTGCAGAAGCGGGGACCCATGAACTTTTCGCTTCATGTATATTGTCAACTGACCAAGAATGATATGAAAGTGTTATTTTATGATTCCAGGCACCGATGTCTATCAAAACACAGTCCCGTCCATTAAGTGCTTTTCTCGGTGAGAAAAGCTCACACTCACCGGCCTGTTTGAACTTGTGCAGAAGGGGGGACCAATGCAATTTTTTTGCTTTATATCCATTATCAACTGACCAACAATGATATAAAAGTGTTATTTTTATGATTCCAGGCACCCATGCCCCCCAAAACACAGTACCATGCATTTCATGCTTTTCTATGCGAGAAAAGCACGTTTTGGTCATATGCCTGTTTGCTCTTGTGCAGAAGTGGGGACCCATCAACTTTTTGCTCCATATGCATTGTTAACTGACCAAGAATGATATTAAAGTGTTATTTTATGATTCCAGGCACCGATGTCTAACAAAACACAGTACCGGGCATTAGGTGCTTTTCTCGGCAAGAAAAGTTGACACTCACCGGCCTGTTTGAACCTGTGCAGAAGGGGTGACCATGGAATTTTTCCTTTATATCAATTATCAACTGACCAACAGTGATATAAAAGTGTTATTTTTATGATTCCAGGCACCCATGTCCCCCAAAACACAGTACCGTGCACTTCGTGCTTTTCTCTGCGAGAAAAGCAGGTTTTGGTCATATGCATGTTTGCGCTTGTGCAGAAGCGGGGACCCATCAACTTTTTCCTCCATATTCATTGTCAACTGACCAAGAATGATATTAAAGTGTTATTTTATGATTCCAGGCACCGATGTCTATCAAAACACAGTACCGTGCATTAGGTGCTTTTCTCGACGAGATATAAAAACACATGAAGGTCCATTAAGTGCTTTTCTCTGCGAGAAAATCTCACAGTCACTGGCCTGTTTGCTCTTTTCCAGAAGCGGGGACCCATGAACTTTTTGCTCCATATGCATTGTCAACTGACCAAGAATGATATAAAAGTGTTATTTTTATGATTCCAGGCACCCATGTCCCCCAAAACACAGTACCGTGCATTTCGTGCTTTTCTCTGCGAGAAAAGCAGGTTTTGGTCATATGGCTGTTTGCTCTTGTGCAGAAGTGGGTACCCATGAACTTTTTACTCCATATATATTGTCAACTGACCAAGAATGATATGAAAGTGTTATTTTATGATTCCAGGCACCGATGTCTATCAAAACACAGTACCGTCCATTAAGTGCTTTTCTCAGCGAGAAAAGCTCACACTCACCGGCCTGTTTGAACTTGTTCAGAAGGGGTGACCCATGGAATTTTTGCTTTATATCCATTATCAACTGACCAACAATGATATAAAAGTGTTATTTTTTCTTTTTTTTTTTTTTAAACCATTTTTCCTTTTATTGACAAAAATACCGATGACAGGACCAGACACAACAGCACCACACGATGACAACTCAAACAACAACAACAACAAAAAAAAAAAAAAAGCTGGGAGTAGCATCTAAATAACCAAGACAAATCAATTCTGGAGTACATACAAAAGGGACAAAACACAGTCTGTAGTGGAACACAGTGGAGGCAGCACTAAGGGAGAAAGGAATATACAAAAGACAGATACAAAACTTTACAAAACTACACAAATGCCCTCGTGAGTATAGCAGAAATATTTACATTGACATAGTCCAGGAATGGTCTCCATGTGCTCTCAAAGACATCAGTATTGGAGTGCAGGAGACAAGTGAGATAGTCCAAAGGTATGTACTCCATAATTGTGCTGTGCCATCCTGACAACGATGGGGCCCTATCCGAGACCCAGTGCATAAGAATACATTTCCGGGCACAAAATGTCAGGAGATTATATAGTTTCTTCTGATACACGCCAGTGACCCGATCATTCGAGAGACCGAGAAGAAGTGGAACCGGATCAAGACCCAGCTTAACCTTCAGTATTTTCTGCATTTCAGATAAAACATCACTCCAATACTTTTGAATTTTAACACAGGACCAGTAGCAATGAGTAAGATCACCAGTTTCCGTTTTACATTTAAGACAGATAGGAGAGACATCATGCCTATATTTGGAGAGACGGTTGGGGGCAATATGTGCCCTATGCAGAATCTTTAGTTGCATAGCCCTTGTCCGGTTACAGACAGTTATTTTCTTTGCGTTGTCCCAAATGTCGCCCCACATCCCCTTTGTTATCTCAACGCCTATCTCCCTCTCCCAGACCTCTTTCAGTGTCCGAGTGCTGACTCCAGAGCAATCCCCAGACTAGCATAAAAGGTTCTAATTGCAGTCTTGCCCTGAGAGAGAAATAGTTGCTTCTCTACCAGTGTGACATTCATATCAGTAAGCAGGGACGTATCTTTTAAAATAAAATCTCTGACCTGAAAGTAACAGAAGAGATCATGTCTTGGTATATTGTACTTTTCCACAACCTGGGTAAAGGACATGAGGGTAGGACCAACAAAAAGATCACCCAGGGAATTGATTCCCCTAGCCTTCCAGCACTTGAAAGCCCCGTCTAGGGTCCCCGGGAGAAAATCAGGGTTGTCAATAATTGGGGTGAAGGTTGACGTAAGCCCTGTCCTGCCTTCCATATGTTGTGTGATCTTCCATGCTCTAACAGTATTAATTGTAATCGGATTGCTGCAAAGCTTCTTGACGCATTTCAATTTATCGATAAAGTTCTTGAGAGGGCAAGTGGCCAGAGACTTTTCAATATCCAGCCAAATTGAGGAAGCATCGTCTTTGACCCAATCAGCTATATATCTCAGGTGGGCACTCAATTGGTACCTCCTAATGTCAGGGAGGTCCAGCCCACCCATAGCACTGGGTGATTGCAACACTGACAACCTGATACGTGGCCTTCGTTTACTCCATATAAATGAACTAAACCAACCGTTCAACTTCTTCACTATTTTATGACTGAATAAGATTGGGGTCATCTGTATTGGGTACAGCAGGTGTGGGAGAACATTCATCTTCAGAAGCGAAATTCTACCCAGCCAAGATATAGGCAGATCGGCCCATCTCTCCAAATCATGTTTTATTTTATCAAGTAGCGGGTCAAAGTTAGCCTGGAACAACTGATTAAATATGGGTGTTACATATATGCCCAGGTATACAAAGCCAGTAGAAGACCACTTGAATGGGAAAGGATCGGGATTATCTGGTGGGTGCTTTAAATCACCCAAAGGCATCGCCTCTGACTTGGAAAAGTTAACTCTGTATCCAGAAAAAGCAGCATATCGGTCGATAACCTGAATAAGACGGGGGACTGACACTGAGGGGTTTAACATAAATAGCAACACGTCATCGGCATATAATGAGATTTTATGAGATTTACCACCCACTTCCAATCCAGCCATCAAAGGGTCTCGTCTGATAGTTTCTGCTAAGGGTTCAATGGCCATTGCAAATAAAAGTGGCGATAGAGGGCAACCCTGTCTGCTACCCCTCTGAACTGCAAAGTTCGAGGATCTGAGTCCATTGGTCAGAACCGCAGCCATTGGTTCCGTATAAAGGACTTTCACCCATCTGACCAGGTTATCACCCAGGCCGAACCGATCAAGTGTATAAAACAAATAAGACCACTCAACACGGTCAAAAGCCTTCTCGGCATCTAGGGAAATAACCAAACCGTTTACTCCTTTCTGTTCAGATAACTGGATAATGTTTAGTAATCTCCTGACGTTGTTGTAGGAATTGCGGCCCCTAATAAAGCCAGTTTGGTCTTCCTTCACTATTATAGGTAAAAGACCTTCCAGGCGCCTCGCCAAAACCTTAGAAAGAATCTTTAAATCGACATTCAAGAGCGAGATCGGCCTGTATGAGGCACAGTTCTCAGAGCATTTCCCTTTTTTGAGTATCAGCGAGATGTTAGCTTCTCTTAGTGATGGTGGGAGAGTGCCAGACTCAAAAGAATGGTTAAACATACCCATCATAGGCTCTAACAAAGTATCCTGAAATACCTTATAGAACTCGCTGCCAAGAAGACCATCACTGCCTGGTGCTTTGCCTGAACGGAGGAGTCGGATGGCCTCGCGCAGTTCAGTAGTCGAAATTGGGGCATTCAGTTTAGTCTTCTGATCATGTGATATAGTTGGAAGGTCAAGTTCAGAGAAGAAAGCTTCCATCAGAGTCTCAGAGTTGTTAACCTTTTCTGACTGATACAACTTGGAGTAAAAATCCCTAAAAGTGTCATTAATTTTTTTTTTAGAGTCAGTAGAACGAACCCCTGACTCATCTGAAATAGACTCAATAATTTGAGAAGCCCTGCGTTTCTTTGTTAAATTGGCCAAGTATCTTCCTGGCTTATCCCCGAATTCAAACAGCCTTTGCTTTGCACATCCCAATTTTACCCCTGCCTTTTTTTTTTAGCAGCAAGGAGTCTAATGTGGAGCGAATTGCAGCGATTTCCTTAAGTTTAGACGTTGTAGGTTTCTTAATATATTCCTTCTCTGACGCACCTAACCTTTTTTCTAATAATACCTGTTGCTCCATGATCTTACGCCTCTTGGATGCAGTATAGGAGATGATCAGTCCCCTAGCATAAGCCTTGGAGGTCTCCCAGAGGACGGATGAATTGGTGGCTGAAGGAGAGTTGGTGGCAAGAAAATGTTTGAATTCTGTGGATAAGTATGACACAAATCTATGATCTTTCAGTATTGAGGTATCCATTCCAACCAACGGGTTTCTTAGGGAGTTTTCTAACCGTAACATCCAAATAGACTGCTGCATGGTCTGATATCACGATATTCCCAATAGAACAGGAGACAACAGATTCTACCAGCTGCTTCGGGGGAAAAAAGTAGTCTATCCTTGTGTAACACTTATGAGGATTTGAAAAAAAGATGAATTCTTTATCTGCAGGGCAAAGTGTCCTATAAACATCCACATATCCAAAATCATCACAGAGGCCTGAGATTTGTTTCGAGCGGTTCGATTGAGCTAAAGCACCTAAAGGAAACCTGTCCATCAGAGGATTCAGAATGCAATTAAAATCACCTCCTACAATAGTGTTGTCCACTGCAAGATCAGACAGTTTGGTCAAGGCCTCCACCAAAAAATTAAGTGGGTGGCATGGGGGGCAATAAACATTCAAAAGGGCAAGGTCTTCTCCATTCAAGGAGGCCAAAATAAGTGCAAAACGACCATATTTATCCTTAATACATTTTGACACCTTAATTGGTAGATTCTTCCTAATGAGTATTGCCACCCCTCTGCTGCTAGTGGTAAAAGATGAGAAAAAGACTTGATCAAAGCCACACCGTTGCAGTTTCAAGTGCTCCTCATCGTTTAAGTGTGTTTCTTGCAGCATAGCCACATCAACCTTTTCTTTCTTTAAGGATGATAATATTTTTGCTCTTTTGATGGGCGAGTGGCTTCCCTTAATATTCCAAGTGCACAGCCTCAGTGCGTCACAGGTCATGGTTTTTCATTCCAAATATCTTTGAGCCTTTAACTGCATTACCACCTCTATGTAGACCCTGTACCTGACTATAAGCTGCTGAAAAACAAAAAACATGCAACATACAATATGCATAATACAAAAAACAACACAAAAATAACAAAAACAAATAACAGATAACAGACGTGCCAATGGCACTGCAGGAGTAACCTTCCCCAAGCGGAAACCAGGGGACAACCAGGACCTTCTCCTCTACTTAACTCTAACTCGGTTAACCTCTCTGCTCCGCTCCAACAACCTAGTGGTACTGTCCACCCTTTGACAATAATGGGCTATAAACATAGGAGGGTGGGACGGCAGGAAAAAGAACACCATTTGAAACTGCTCAGGTAAAGCTTTATGAGCCGTCATCACTAATAGCATATATGATAAACATAGAAAACATCCATAAATAAACAAATTATGGAACATCTTATTTTCCTCCCCCCTCCTTCCCCCTCATTCAACTCAAATAGATAATTTGCCCATACAGATGTGCGCCAATACCGCGTGCCTATGCCGCTCACCCAAACATAAACAGACGCGCTGCTAGTAAGCAGCTGATGACCCACGTGTAGATCAGCTGAGAGGATCAACAAACGCCGCCGCTTTTATCCGGGAGTCGAAGCTTCTGGCCTCCTTGCCGCGGATTATCTTCAGTGTAGCCGGGTAGAGCATCATGTACTTGACACCAATGTCGCACAGGCGTTTCTTCACATCATCAAAACCTTTTCGATTGCGCAGCACCGCGGCCAACAGGTCCTGGAAAAACATAATGGTGGATTCCCCGTGCTTCACTGTCCTGCGATGTCTTGCGGCATCCAACACTCTCTGCTTGTCAGCGAAGTTATGAAATCTGATCAGGACGGGTCGTGGTCGTTGGTTCGGTCCGGGCTTGGATGCTAGGGTGCGGTGAGCTCTTTCAATTTTGACGCGGCCAGCTTTCATCTCCATCCCGAGAAGGTCGGGTATCCAGCTCTGGAAAAACTGTGTCGGGTTGCTCCCCTCGGTATCTTCTGGTAAGCCAACGATCCGGACATTTTTCCTTCTGCCTCTATTCTCGAGGTCGTCGATGTGTTCGGCCATGGTCTGTATTTGCTTTTCAAGCACCTGGACCCGCGAGTCCACCGCCTCACAGGTGTGCTCAGCTGCAGCGATCCTGTTCACCGCCTCAGTGGTTCTCTCCTCGATCTTCTTCAGCTGTTGCGTATGAGCCTGTAGAGCCTGAGACAGCGGGCCAAGCTTTTCGTCAATTACCCTGGTTATGTTCTCCGTAATTTCCTGAATGGCTTGTCGGAACGCGGCGTCGAGCACTACACCCTCAGCGGCGGCCCGTGGCGGCTGACGCTCTTCCTCCGCCACGGGGGAGCCGGACATGCTAGCAGTAACTCCCAGCTCGCTAGCCTTAGCAGTATTACGGTCTTCCTTCGACGCAATCTTTTCCCGGGACCTCAAAAAATACTCATCGATACTCATATTGGCATACACGAAGCGGTGGTTGTGGCAAATATTGGGCAGGGCGGGGTTTTTCAAGAAATATCAGAACGGTGGTGCGGAGCTCCGAGAAAGCCAACCATTCACTACGCCGCCATCTTGTTCCTCCCATAAAAGTGTTATTTTTATTTTTATGATTCCAGGCACCCATGTCCCCCAAAACACAGTACCGTGCATTTCGTGCTTTTCTCGGCGAGAAAAGCAGGTTTTGGTCATATTCCTGTTTGCTCTTGTGCAGAAGCGTGGATCCATGACCTTTTTGCTCCATATGCATTGTCAACTGACCAACAATGATATAAAAGTGTTATTTCATGATTCCAGGCACCCATGTCCCCCAAAACACAGTACCGTTCATGAAGTGCTTTTCTCGGCGAGAAAAGCAGGTTTTGGTCATATGCCTGTTTGCTCTTGTGCAGAAGCGGGGACCCATCAACTTTTTGCTCCATATGCATTGTCAACTGACCAGGAATGATATTAAAATGTTATTTTATGATTCCAGGCACCGACGTCTATCAAAACACAGTACCGTGCATTAGGTGCTTTTCTCGGCGAGAAAAGCTGACACTCCCCGGCCTGTTTGAACTTGTGCAGAAGGGGTGACCCATGGAATTTTTGCTCTATATCCATTATCAACTGACCAACAATGATATAAAAATGTTATTTTTATGATTCCAGGCACCCATGTCCCCCAAAACACAGTACCGTGCATTTAGTGCTTTTCTCAGCGAGAAAAGCAGGTTTTGGTCATATTACTGTTTCCTCTTGTGCAGAAGCGGAGACCCATCAACTTTTTGCTCCATATGCACTGCCAACTGACCAAGAATGATATTAAAGTGTTATTTTATGATTCCAGGCACAAATGTCCCCCAAAACACAGTACCATGCATTAAGTGCTTTTCTCGGTCAGATATAAAAACACATGACCGTCCATTAAGTGCTTTTCTCGGCGAGAAAAAAATCACAGTCACTGGCCTGTTTGCTCTTGTCCAGAAGCGGGGACCCATGAACTTTTTGCTCCATATGCATTGTCAACTGACCAACAATGATAAAAAAGTGTTATTTCATGATTCCAGGCACCCATGTCCCCCAAAACACAATACCCTTCATTAAGTGCTTTTCTCAGCGAGAAAAGCAGGTTTTGGTCATATGCCTGTTTGCTCTTCTGCAGAAGCGGGGACCCATCAACTTTTTACTCCATATGCATTGTCAACTGACCAACAATGATATTAAAGTGTTATTTTATGATTCCAGGCATCGATGTCTATCAAAACACAGTACCGTGCAGTAGGTGCTTTTCTCGGCCAGATATAAAAACACACGAC
This sequence comes from Psettodes erumei, assembly GCA_016785225.1. Taxonomy (NCBI): domain Eukaryota; kingdom Metazoa; phylum Chordata; class Actinopteri; order Pleuronectiformes; family Psettodidae; genus Psettodes; species Psettodes erumei. The sequence continues at coordinate 1,361 of JAFBJZ010000527.1, read as the reverse complement.
CGTCCATTAAGTGCTTTTCTCGGCGAGAAAATCTGACAGTCACTGGCCTGTTTGCTCTTCTCCAGAAGCGGTGACCCATGAACTTTTTGCTCCATATGCATTTTCAACTGTACAAGAATGATATTAAAGTGTTATTTTATGATTTCAGGCACCAATGTCTATTAAAACACAGTACCGTCCATTAAGTGCTTTTCTCGGCGAGAAAAGCAGGTTTTGGTCATATGCCTGTTTGCTCTTGTGCAGAAGCGGGGACCCATGAACTTTTCGCTTCATATATATTGTCAACTGACCAAGAATGATATGAAAGTGTTATTTTATGATTCCAGGCACCGATGTCTATCAAAACACAGTACCGTGCATTTAGTGCTTTTCTCGGCGAGAAAAGCAGCTTTTGGTCATATGCCTGTTTGCTCTTGTGCAGAAGCGTGGATCCATCAACTTTTTGCTCCATATGCATTGTCAACTGACCAACAATGATATAAAAGTGTTATTTTATGATTCCATTCCCCCAACACCCATGTCCCCCAAAACACAGTACCTGTGCATTATCCATGTGCTTTTCTCGGCGAGAAAAGCAGGTTTTGGTCATATGCCTGTTTGCTCTTGTGCAGAAGCGGGGACCCATGAACTTTTCGCTTCATATATATTGTCAACTGACCAAGAATGATATGAAAGTGTTATTTTATGATTCCAGGCACCGATGTCTATTAAAACACAGTACCGTCCATTAAGTGCTTTTCTCGGTGAGAAAAGCTCACAATCACCGGCCTGTTTGAACTTGTGCAGAAGGGGTGACCCATGGAATTTTTGCTTTATATCCATTATCAATTGACCAACAATGATATAAATGTGTTATTTTTATGATTCCAGGCACCCATGTCCCCCAAAACACAGTACCGTGCATTAAGTGCTTTTCTCGGCGAGATATAAAAACACATGACCGTCCATTAAGTGCTTTTCTCGGCAAGAAAAGCTCACACTCACCGGCCTGATTGAACTTGTACAGAAGGGGTGACCTTTGGAATTTTTTGGTTTATATCCATTATCAACTGACCAACAATGATATAAAAGTGTTATTTTTATGATTCCAGGCACCCATGTCCCCCAAAACACAGTACCCTGCATTTTGTGCTTTTCTCGGTGAGAAAAGCAAGTTTTGGTCATATGCCTGTTTGCTCTTGTGCAGAAGCGGGGACCCATCAACTTTTTGCTCCATATGCATTGTCAACTGACCAAGAATGATATGAAAGTGTTATTTTATGATCCCAGGCACCGATTCTATCAAAACACAGTACCGTGCATTAGGTGCTTTTCTCGGCAAGATATAAAAACACATGACCGTCCATTAAGTGCTTTTCTCG
>JAFBJZ010000525.1:0-19612 GCA_016785225.1 Psettodes erumei | reverse complement strand
CAGCCCAGCCCAGCACAGCCCAGCCCAGCCCAGCACAGGGACCCCGATCTGCATCCACTGCATGCTGTACACAGCCCCAGTAACCCAGCCCAGCCCAGCACACAGCACAGCCCAGCCCAGCACAGGGACCCAGCACAGCATCCACTGCATGCTGCACAGCCCCAGCATGCCAGCCCAGCCCAGCACAGCCCAGCCCAGCCCAGCCCAGCCCAGCACCAGCAGCACAGCCCAGCCCAGCCCAGCAGCCCAGCCCAGCACAGGGACCCCCGATCTGCATCCACCGCATGCTGTACACAGCCCCAGTAACCCAGCCCAGCCCAGCCAGCCCCAGCCCAGCCCAGCACAGGGACCCCCGATCTGCATCCACTGCATGCTGTACACAGCCCCAGTAACCCAGCCCAGCCCAGCCAGCCCAGCCCAGCCCAGCCCAGCCCAGCCCAGCCCAGCAACCCAGCAGCCCAGCATCACAGGGACCCCCATGCATCCACACATGCCCCAGCACAGCCCCAGCCCAGCCCAGCCCAGCAGCCCAGCCAGCCCAGCCCAGCACAGGGACTCCCGATCTGCATCCACTGCATGCTATACACAGCCCCAGTAACCCAGCCCAGCCCAGCACACCAGCCCAGCACCAGCCCAGCCCAGCCCAGCACAGGACCCCCATCTGCATCCACTGCATGCTGTACACAGCCCCAGTAACCCAGCCCAGCCCAGCCCACACAGCCCAGCCCAGCCCAGCACAGCAGCCCAGCACAGGGACCCCCGATCTGCATCCACCCATGCTGCACACAGCCCCAGCAACCCAGCCCAGCCCAGCCCCCAGCCCAGCCCACCCAGCACAGCCCAGCCACAGCCCAGCCCAGCACAGCACACCCCCAGCCCAGCAGCCCAGCACAGGGACCCCGATCTGCATCCACTGCATGCTATACACAGCCCCAGTAACCCAGCCCAGCCCAGCCCAGCAGCCAGCAGCAGCCCAGCACAGGGACCCCGATCCACAGCATCAGCAGCCACACCCAGCCCAGCCCCAGCCCAGCCCAGCCCAGCACAGCCCAGCACAGCACAGCCCAGCACAGCACAGGGACCCCCCGATCTGCATCCACCGCATGCTGCACACAGCCCCAGTAACCCAGCCCAGCCCAGCCCAGCACAGCCCAGCCCAGCCCAGCACAGGGACCCCCGATCTGCATCCACCGCATGCTATACACAGCCCCAGCCCAACCCAGCCCAGCCCAGCCCAGCCCAGCCAGCCCAGCCCAGCACAGCCCATCTGCATCCACCCAGCAGCAGCCCCAGTAACCCAGCCCAGCCCAGCAGCCAGCCCAGCACAGCCCAGCACAGGGACCCAGCCCAGCATCCACAGCCCAGCCCATACACAGCCCAGCAAGCCCAGCCCAGCCAGCACACACCAGCACAGCCCAGCCCAGCCCAGCCCAGCCCAGCAGCACAGGGACCCCCAGATCTGCATCCACTGCATGCTATACACAGCCCCAGTAACCCAGCCCAGCCCAGCCCACACAGCCCAGCCCCCAGCCCAGCCCAGCACAGGACCCCCGATCTGCATCCACTGCATGCTATACACAGCCCCAGTAACCCAGCCCAGCCCAGCCAGCCAGCACAGCCCAGCCCAGCCCAGCCCAGCCCAGCACAGGGACCCCGATCTGCATCCACTGCATGCTGTACACAGCCCCAGCACAACCCAGCCCAGCCAGCCCAGCCAGCAGCCCAGCCCAGCCCAGCACAGCCCCCGCACATCCACAGCATGCCAGCCCCAGCCCAGCCCAGCCCAGCCCAGCCCAGCCCCCACCAGCCCCAGCCAGCATCCAGCATGCAGCCCAGCCCAGCCCAGCCCAGCCCAGCCCAGCACAGCACAGCCCAGCCTGCATCCACTGCATGCTGCACAGCATCCCAGCAACCCAGCCCAGCCCAGCCCAGCCCAGCCCAGCCCAGCCCAGCCCAGCACAGGGACCCCCCGATCTGCATCCACTGCATGCTATACACAGCCCCAGTAACCCAGCCCAGCCCAGCCCAGCCCAGCAGCAGCAGCCCAGCCCAGCCCAGGGGACCCCCGATCTGCATCCACTGCATGCTATACACAGCCCCAGTAACCCAGCCCAGCCCAGCACAGCACAGCACAGCCCCAGCCCAGCACAGCCCAGCCCAGCACAGCCCAGCCCAGCCCAGCCCAGCCACAGCACAGCCCAGCACAGCCCAGCACCCAGCCCACCCCATGCATGCACACAGCCCAGCCCAGCCCAGCCCAGCCAGCCCAGCCCAGCAGCCCAGCCCAGCACACAGGGACCCCCAGATCCCATCCACCCCAGCCCACACAGCCCCAGCCCAGCCCAGCCCAGCCCAGCCCAGCCCAGCATCCACAGCATGCCAGCACAGCCCAGCACACCCAGCCCAGCCCAGCCCAGCCAGCCCAGCCCAGCCCAGCCCAGCACAGCCCCCAGCACAGGGACCCCCAGATCTGCATCCACTGCATGCTACACAGCCCCAGCCCCCAGCCCAGCCCAGCAGCCCAGCCCAGCACACACAGCCCAGCACAGCACAGCCCCGATCTGCATCCACCACATGCACAGCACACAGCCCAGCCCCAGCCCAGCCCAGCCCAGCCCAGCAAGCCCAGCCCAGCACAGGGACCCCCGATCTGCATCCACTGCATGCTATACACAGCCCCAGTAACCCAGCCCAGCCCAGCCCAGCCCAGCCCAGCAGCCCAGCCCAGCCCAGCAGCAGCCCAGCCCAGCCCAGCCCAGCACCAGCCACAGCCCAGCCCAGCACAGCACAGCCCAGCAGCAGCCACCCCATGCTCCACAGCCAGCCCCAGCCCAGCCCATACCCAGCCCCCAGCCCAGCCCAGCCCAGCCCAGCAGCCAGCCCAGCCCAGCACAGGGACCCCCCAGCTGCATCCACCCATGCTATACACAGCCCCAGTAACCCAGCCCAGCCCAGCCCAGCACAGCCCAGCCCAGCCCAGCCCAGCCCAGCAGGGACCCCGATCTGCATCCACTGCATGCTGCACACAGCCCCAGTAACCCAGCCCAGCCCAGCACACCCAGCCACAGCCCAGCCCAGCACAGCCCAGCCCAGCCCAGCCAGCCCATCCAGCCCAGCATGCCCCCGATCTGCATCCAGCCCCAGCACCCAGCCCAGTAACCCAGCCCAGCCCAGCCCAGCCCAGCCCAGCCCAGCACAGCCCCCGATCTGCATCCACCGCATGCTGCACACAGCCCCAGCCCAGCCCAGCCCAGCACCAGCCCAGCCCAGCACAGCCCAGCACAGCCCCCCAGCCTGCATCCACAGCATGCTAGCCACCCAGCCCCCAGCCCAGCCCAGCACCCAGCCCAGCACAGCCCAGCCCAGCACAGGGACCCCCGATCTGCATCCACTGCATGCTATACACAGCCCCAGTAACCCAGCCCAGCCCAGCACACACAGCCCCCCGATCTGCATCCACATGCCCAGTGCACACAGCAGCAGCCCCCCAGCCCAGCCAGCCCAGCCCAGCCCAGCCCAGCACAGGGACCCCCGATCTGCATCCACTGCATGCTATACACAGCCCCAGTAACCCAGCCCAGCCCAGCCCAGCAGCCCAGCCCAGCCCAGCACAGGGACCCCGATCTGCATCCACCCATGCATACACAGCCCCAGCCCAGCCAGCCCAGCCCAGCCCAGCCCAGCCCAGCCCAGCACAGCCCAGCCCAGCACAGGGACCCCCGATCTGCATCCACCGCATGCTGTACACAGCCCCAGTAACCCAGCCCAGCCCAGCCCAGCCCAGCCCAGCACAGGGACCCCCGATCTGCATCCACTGCATGCTATACACAGCCCCAGCCCCACCCAGCCCAGCACAGCAGCAGCACACCCAGCCCAGCCCAGCCCAGCCCAGCCCAGCCCAGCCACAGCACAGCCCAGCCAGCACAGCCCAGCACAGCCCAGCCCAGCCCAGCCCAGCCCAGCCCAGCACAGCCCAGCCCAGCCCAGCCCAGCCCAGCACAGGGACCCCCAGAGCCTGCAGCCACCCAGCACAGCCCACACAGCCCCAGCCCCCAGCCCAGCCAGGGACCCAGCCCAGCCCAGCCCAGCCCAGCCCAGCCCCAGCCCAGCCCAGCCCAGCCAGCACAGCCCAGCCAGCACAGGACCCCCGATCTGCATCCACCGCATGCTGCATCCACACAGCCCCAGTAACCCAGCCCAGCCCAGCCAGCAGCCAGCAGCCAGCCAGCCCAGCCCAGCCCAGCCCAGCACAGGGACCCCCGATCTGCATCCACTGCATGCTATACACAGCCCCAGTAACCCAGCCCAGCCCAGCACAGCCCAGCCCAGCAGCAGCACAGCCCAGCATCCACCCATGCTGTACACAGCCCCAGCAAGCCCAGCCAGCAGCCCAGCCCAGCACCAGCCCAGCCCAGCACACAGCCCCCCCAGCATCAGCATCCACAGCACAGCCCAGCACAGCCCCAGCCCAGCCCAGCCCAGCAGCCCAGCCCAGCCCAGCCCAGCACATCACAGCCCAGCCACACATGCCCAGCCCAGCCCAGCCCAGCCCAGCCCAGCCCAGCCCAGCACAGCCCAGCACAGCCCAGCATCCATCCAGCCCATGCCCATCACAGCCCAGCACCAGCCCAGCACAGCCCCCAGCACACCCAGCCCAGCCCAGCCCAGCACAGCCCAGCCCAGCCCAGCCCAGGGACCCCAGCATCTGCATCCACTGCATGCTGCACAGCACCCAGTAACCCAGCCCAGCCCACAGCAGCCCAGCCCAGCCCAGCCCAGCAGCACAGCCCACAGCCCCAGCACAGCACCACTGCATCCACCACCATGCAGCCCAGCCCCAGCCCAGCCCAGCAGCCAGCAGCCAGCCCAGCCCAGCCCAGCCCAGCCCAGCCCAGCCCAGCAGCAGGGACCCCCGATCTGCATCCACCGCATGCTGTAGCCAGCCCCAGTAACCCAGCCCAGCCCAGCCCAGCACAGCCCAGCCCAGCACAGGGAGCCCAGCCCAGCATCCACCCCATGCTGCATCCACACACAGCCCCAGCCCAGCCCAGCCCAGCCCAGCCCAGCCAGCACAGGGACAGCCTGCACACACAGCATGCAGCACAGCCCAGCACCCAGCCCCCAGCCCAGCCCAGCCCAGCACAGCCCAGCCCAGCCAGCACAGGGACCCCCGATCTGCATCCACCAGCATGCAGCCCAGCACAGCCCCAGCAACCCAGCCCAGCCCAGCACAGCACAGCCCAGCCCAGCCCAGCCCAGCACAGGGACCCCCATCTGCATCCACTGCATGCTGCACATCAGCCCCAGTAACCCAGCCCAGCCCAGCCCAGCAGCCCAGCCCAGCCAGCCCAGCCCAGCACAGGGACCCCCGATCTGCATCCACTGCATGCTGTACACAGCCCCCCCGTAACCCAGCCCAGCCCAGCCACAGCCCAGCCCAGCCCAGCAGCAGCAGCAGCCCCCCATCAGCATCCACTGCATGCTGTACACAGCCCCAGCAGCCCAGCCCAGCCCAGCACAGCCCAGCCCAGCCCAGCCCAGCACCAGCACCCCCCCGATCTGCATCAGCAGCCCAGCCCAGCCCAGCACAGCCCAGCCCAGCACAGCCCAGCCCAGCCCACAGCACAGCCCAGCCCAGCCCAGCCCAGCACAGGGACCCCCCATCTGCATCCACCCAGCATGCTGCACACAGCCCCAGTAACCCAGCCCAGCCCAGCACAGCACAGCCCAGCCCAGCCCAGCCCAGCCCAGCACCAGCCCAGCCCACACAGCCCAGCCCAGCCCATCCACAGCCCAGCCCAGCACAGCCCAGCCCAGCCCAGCACAGGGACCCCCGATCTGCATCCACCCAGCACAGCCCAGCCCAGCCCAGCCCAGCACAGCCAGCAGCCCAGCCCAGCCCAGCCCAGCACAGGGACCCCAGATCTGCATCCACCACATGCTGCACACAGCCCCAGTAACCCAGCCCAGCCCATCACACACCCAGCCCAGCAGCAGCCCAGCACAGGGACCCCCATCTGCATCCACTGCATGCTGCACACAGCCCCAGCCCAGCCCAGCCCAGCCAGCAGCAGCACAGCCCAGCCCAGCCCAGCCCAGCACAGGGACCCCCGATCTGCATCCACAGCATGCTGCACAGCACAGCCCCAGTAAGCCCAGCCCAGCACAGCCCAGCCCAGCACAGCACAGCCCCGATCTGCATCCACCAGCATGCTGTACACAGCCCCAGTAACCCAGCCCAGCCCAGCCCAGCACAGCCCAGCCCAGCCAGCCCAGCAGCACCCAGCACAGCCCACAGCAGCCCACCCAGCCCAGCACAGCAGCCAGGGCCCCCCCAGCACAGCCCAGCCACAGCATGCAGCCAGCAGCCCAGCCCAGCCCAGCCCAGCCCAGCCCAGCCCAGCCCAGCACAGCATCCAGCCCAGCCAGCACAGCAGCACAGCCCCAGCCCAGCCAGCAGCCCAGCCCAGCCCAGCAGCCCAGCCCAGCCCAGCACAGGGACCCCCGATCTGCATCCACTGCATGCTGCACAGCCCCAGCCCCCCAGCCCAGCCCAGCCAGCCCAGCCCAGCCCAGCCCAGCACAGCCCATCTGCATCCACTGCATGCTATACACAGCCCCAGTAACCCAGCCCAGCCCAGCCCAGCCCAGCCCAGCCCAGCCCAGCCCAGCCCAGCACAGCACAGCACAGCCCAGCCCAGCACAGCCCAGCCCAGCACAGCCCAGCACAGCCCAGCCCAGCCCAGCCCAGCCCAGCCCAGCCACAGCCCAGCACAGCAGCACAGCCCCCAGCATCCAGCATGCAGCCCAGCCCAGCACAGCCAGCCCAGCCCAGCCCAGCACAGCCCAGCCCAGCAGCCCAGCACAGGACCCCAGATCTGCATCCACTGCATGCTGTACACAGCCCCCAGCCCACCCAGCCAGCCCAGCCCAGCCAGCCCAGCAGCCCAGCACCACCCATCTGCATCCACTGCATGCTATACACAGCCCAGCCCCACCCCAGCCCAGCCCAGCACAGCCCAGCCCAGCCCAGCCCAGCCCAGCACAGGGACCCCCCCGATCTGCATCCACTGCATGCTATACACAGCCCCCAGTAACCCAGCCCAGCCCAGCCCAGCCCCAGCCCAGCCCAGCCCAGCCCAGCCCAGCCCAGCCCAGCCCAGCCCAGCCAGCCCAGCACAGGGACCCCCAGATCTGCATCCACCAGCATGCTGCCAGCAGCCCCAGTAACCCAGCCCAGCCCAGCCAGCACAGCCCAGCCCAGCCCAGCCCAGCAGCACAGCACCCAGCACAGCCCCGATCTGCATCCACCCAGCATGCTGCACACAGCCCCAGCCCAGCCCAGCCCAGCACCCCAGCCCAGCCAGCCCAGCCCAGCCAGCAGCCCAGCACAGCCACCCCCGATCTGCATCCACTGCATGCTATACACAGCCCCAGCCCACCCAGCCCAGCCAGCACAGCCCAGCCCAGCCCAGCCCAGCCCAGCCCAGCCCAGCACAGCCAGCATCTGCATCCACAGCATGCTGTACACAGCCCAGCCCAGCCCAGCCCATCACCCAGCCCAGCCCAGCCCAGCACAGGGACCCCCAGAGCATCCACCCATGCCAGCACAGCACAGCACCAGCAGCCCAGCCCAGCCCAGCACAGCCCAGCCCAGCCCAGCCCAGCACAGCACCCCAGCACATCCACCCCATGCCCAGCAGCCCAGCCCAGCACAGCCAGCAGCCCAGCCCAGCCCAGCCCAGCCCAGCCCAGCACAGCACCCCCGATCTGCATCCACCGCATGCTGCACAGCCCCAGCCCCAGCCCAGCCCAGCCCAGCCCAGCCCAGCACCAGCCCAGCCATCCACCCAGCCCAGCCCAGCCCAGCCCAGCCCAGCACAGCATCCCAGCACAGCCCCAGCATGCCCAGCACAGCCCCAGCAGCCCAGCCCAGCCCAGCACAGCCCAGCCCAGCCCAGCCCAGCAGCACCAGCACAGGGACAGCCCCAGTGCATCCACTGCATGCCAGCACACAGCCAGGGACCCCCAGCAACCCAGCCCAGCCCAGCCCAGCACAGCCCAGCCCAGCCCAGCACAGCCCAGCATCTGCACCCACCCAGCCACACAGCCCAGCCCAGCCCAGCCCAGCCCACAGCCAGCCCAGCCCAGCCCAGCCAGCAGCAGCACAGCCAGCACAGCCCCGATCTGCATCCACTGCATGCTGCACACACAGCCCAGTAACCCAGCCCAGCCCAGCCCAGCAGCCCAGCCCAGCACCAGCCCAGCCCAGCCCAGCCCCTGATCCCAGCACCAGCCCAGCCCAGCCCAGCCCAGCCAGCCCAGCACAGCCCAGCCAGCCCAGCAGCACCCAGCCTGCCAGCCCAGCCAGCAGCACAGCCAGCCCAGCCCAGCCCAGCCCAGCCCAGATCAGCATCCACTGCATGCTGCACACAGCCCCAGCCCATCCCCCAGCCAGCCCAGCCACCAGCCCAGCCCAGCCCAGCACAGCACAGCCCAGCCCAGCACAGGGACCCCCGATCTGCATCCACCGCATGCTGCACACACAGCCCCAGCCCCAGCCCAGCCCACAGCACAGCACAGCCCAGCCCAGCAGCAGCCCAGCCAGCACCAGCCCAGCACAGCACAGCACAGCACAGCCAGCATCCAGCAGCATGCATAGCACAGCCCAGCCCAGCCCAGCACCCAGCCCAGCCCAGCCCAGCCCAGCACAGCACAGCCCAGCAGCACCACCCCCAGCCCAGCATCCCACACAGCCACAGCACAGCAGCCCAGCCCAGCCAGCCCAGCCCAGCCCAGCCCAGCCCAGCCCAGCCAGGGAGCCCAGACAGGCACCCCTGCATCTGCACAGCCCACATACCCAGCCCAGCCCAGCCAGCCAGCAGCCCAGCCCAGCCCAGCCCACAGCCCACCCCCGATCTGCAGCCACAGCATGCAGCACAGCAGCCCACAGCCCAGCCCAGCCCAGCCCAGCCCAGCCCAGCCCAGCCCAGCACAGGGACCCCCGATCTGCATCCACTGCATGCTGTACACAGCCCCAGTAACCCAGCCCAGCCCAGCCCAGCACAGCCCAGCCAGCCAGCCCAGCCCAGCCCAGGGACCCAGCCCTGCATCCACTGCATGCTACACACAGCCCCCAGCCCAGCCCAGCCCAGCCCAGCACAGCACCAGCCCAGCACAGCACAGCCCAGCCCAGCACAGCCCAGCAGCACAGCCCAGCACAGCCCAGCAGCACACACAGCCCAGCCCAGCCCAGCCCAGCCCAGCCAGCAGCCCAGCCCAGCACAGGGACCCCCGATCTGCATCCACCGCATGCTGTACACACACCCCCCAGTAACCCAGCCCAGCCCATCACACCCAGCCCAGCACAGCACAGCACAGCCTGCAGCCACACAGCACCAGCCCAGCCCAGCCCAGCCCCAGCCCAGCCCAGCCCAGCACCCAGCCCAGCCCAGCCCAGCCCAGCCCAGCCCAGCCCAGCACAGCACAGCACAGCACAGCCCAGCCCAGCCCAGCCCAGCCCAGCCCAGCCCAGCACAGCCCAGCAGCACAGGGACCCCCGATCTGCATCCACTGCATGCTGTACACAGCCCCAGTAACCCAGCCCAGCCCAGCCCAGCCCAGCCCAGCAGCCCAGCACAGCCCAGCACAGCCCCCATCTGCATCCACTGCATGCTGCACAGCCCCAGCCCCAGCCCAGCCCAGCCCAGCCCAGCCCAGCCCAGCACAGCCAGCCCAGCCCAGCACAGCCCAGCCCAGCCCAGCCCAGCCCAGCACAGGGACCCCCGATCTGCATCCACCGCATGCTGCACACAGCCCCAGTAACCCAGCCCAGCCCAGCCCAGCCCAGCCCAGCCCAGCCCAGCCCAGCACAGCACAGCCAGCCCAGCACAGCACCAGCACAGCCCCAGCACCCAGCCCAGCCCAGCCCAGCCCAGCCCAGCACCAGCCCAGCCCAGCACCCACCCCATGCAGCATCCACAGCCCCCAGCCCAGCACCCAGCCCAGCCCAGCCCAGCACAGCCCAGCCCAGCAGCCAGCACAGGGACCCCCATCTGCATCCACACATGCTATACACAGCCCAGCCCAGCCCAGCCCAGCCCAGCACAGCAGCAGCCCAGCCCAGCACAGCACAGCCCAGCATCCACTGCATGCTATACACAGCATGCATACCCAGCCCAGCAACCCAGCCCAGCCCAGCCCAGCCCAGCCCAGCCCAGCACAGCCCCCGCCCTGCATCCACCATGCTGCACACAGCCAGCCCAGCCAGCCCAGCCCAGCCAGCCCAGCAGCCAGCCCAGCCCAGCACAGCCCCAGCCCAGCAGCCACAGCACAGGCACCCCCCAGCCCAGCCAGCCCCAGCACAGCAGCAGCCCAGCCCAGCCCAGCCCAGCACAGCACAGCCCAGCCCAGCCCAGCCCAGCACAGGGACCCCCCAGCATCTGCATCCACCATGCACAGCCCAGCCCAGCCCAGCCCAGCCCAGCCCAGCCCAGCCCAGCAGCACAGCCCAGCCCAGCACAGCCAGCACAGCCCAGCCCAGCCCAGCCCAGCCCAGCCCAGCCCAGCACAGCCCAGCCCAGCCAGCCCAGCCCAGCACAGCATCCAGCCCATGCCAGCCCAGCCCAGCCAGCAGCCCAGCCAGCAGCCCAGCCACAGCACAGCCCACCCCAGCATCTGCACAGCACCCATGCATCCACAGCACAGCACAGCCCAGCCCAGCCCAGCCCAGCCAGCAGCCCAGCACAGCCCAGCCCAGCACACAGCCCATCCAGCCCAGCCCAGCCCAGCACACAGCCCCAGCCCAGCCCAGCCCAGCCCAGCACAGGGACTCCAGCATCAGCACAGCAGCAGCAGCCCAGCACAGCCCAGCCCAGCACAGCACCCAGCCCAGCACCAGCCCAGCCCAGCCCAGCACAGCCCAGCCCAGCACAGGGACCCCCGATCTGCATCCACTGCATGCTGCACCCAGCCAGCAGCCCAGCCCAGCCCCCAGCCCAGCCCAGCACAGCACAGCCCAGCCCAGCCCAGCCCAGCCCAGCCCAGCACAGGGACCCCCCCGATCTGCATCCACTGCATGCTATACACAGCCCCAGTAACCCAGCCCAGCCCAGCCCAGCACACAGCCCCCAGCCCAGCCCAGCCCAGCACAGCACAGCACAGCACAGCATCAGCATCCAGCCCAGCATGCATACACAGCCCAGCCCAGCCCAGCCCAGCCCAGCCCAGCCCAGCCCAGCCCAGCCCAGCATCCACCCAGCATGCCAGCACAGCACCAGCTGCACCCAGCCCAGCCAGCAGCCCAGCCCAGCCCAGCCCAGCCCAGCCCAGCCCAGCCCAGCCCAGCACCCCCCAGCACATCCACTGCATGCTGCACAGCCCCAGCCCACCCAGCCCAGCCCAGCACAGCCCAGCCCAGCCCACAGCCCAGCAGCACAGCCCAGCCCAGCCCAGCCCAGCACAGGGACCCCCATCTGCATCCACCCCATGCTGCACACAGCCCAGCATCCAGCCCAGCCCAGCCCAGCCCAGCCCAGCAGCAGCCCAGCCCAGCCCAGCCAGCCCAGCAGCACCAGCACAGCCAGCAGCCCATGCTGCACAGCACAGCACAGCACAGCAGCCAGCCCAGCCCAGCCCAGCCCAGCCCAGCCCAGCACCAGCCCCCAGCAGCAGCACAGCATGCTGCAGCCCAGCCCCAGCAGCCCAGCCCAGCCCAGCCCAGCACAGCCCAGCCCAGCCCAGCCCAGCACAGCACAGCCCAGCCCCCAGCACAGGACCCCATCCATCCACATGCTGCACACAGCCCCAGCAGCCCAGCCCAGCCCAGCCCAGCCCAGCCCAGCCCAGCCCAGCCCAGCCCAGCACAGCCCACCCCATCCACAGCATGCTGCCACAGCCCCAGCAACCCAGCCCAGCCCAGCCAGCAGCACAGCAGCCCAGCCCAGCCCAGCCCAGCCCAGCAGCCCAGCACAGCCCAGCCCAGCCAGCACAGCCCACAGCACAGCACAGCCCAGCCCAGCACCAGCCCAGCCAGCCCAGCACAGGGACCCCCATCTGCATCCACCCAGCAGCTGCACACAGCCCAGCCCAGCCCAGCCCAGCCCAGCCCAGCCCAGCCCAGCCAGCCCAGCCCAGCACAGCACAGGGACCCCCGATCTGCATCCACTGCATGCTGCACACAGCCCCAGTAACCCAGCCCAGCCCAGCCCAGCAGCCCAGCCCAGCCCAGCACAGGGACCCCCATCTGCATCCACTGCATGCTGCACACAGCCCCAGTAACCCAGCCCAGCCCAGCCCAGCCCAGCCCAGCCAGCCCAGCCCAGCCCAGCCCCCCCACCCATCCACCCCATGCATGCACACACAGCCCAGCAACCCAGCCCAGCCCAGCACACCCAGCCAGCCCAGCCCAGCACAGCAGCAGCCCAGCCCAGCCCAGCCCACAGCCCAGCCCAGCACAGCCCCAGCATCCAGCCCATGCCCCCAGCACAGCCCAGCCCAGCCCAGCCCAGCCCAGCCAGCCCAGCCAGCACAGCCCAGCCCAGCCCAGCCCAGCACAGGGACTGCACTGCATCCACTGCATGCTGTACCAGCCCCAGTAACAGCCAGCCCAGCCCAGCAGCCAGCACAGCCCAGCCCAGCCCAGCACAGGGACCCCAGGGACCTGCATCCACCATGCTGCTGCACACAGCCCCCCCAGTAACCCAGCCCAGCCCAGCCCAGCACAGCCCAGCCCAGCCCAGCCCAGCAGCACCACAGCATGCTATGCAGCCCCAGCAGCCCAGCCACCAGCCCACCCAGCCCAGCCCAGCCCAGCCCAGCCCAGCCCAGCACAGCCCAGCCAGCATCAGCCCAGCCAGCACAGCAGCAGCCCACCCAGCCCAGCCCAGCACAGCACAGCACAGCAGCAGCCCAGCACAGCACAGCCAGCATCCAGCATGCCACAGCACCAGCCCAGCCCAGCCCAGCACCACAGCACAGCCCAGCCCAGCACAGCAGCCCAGCATCCAGCCCAGCACAGCAGCCCAGCAGTAGCAGCAGCCCAGCCCAGCCCAGCCATCCACAGCATGCCAGCAGCCCAGCCCAGCCCAGCCCAGCCAGCCCAGCCAGCCCAGCCCCAGCCCAGCACAGCCCAGCACAGGGACCCCCCATCTGCATCCACCGCATGCTGCACAGCCCCAGTAACCCAGCCCAGCCCCCAGCCCAGCCCAGCCCAGCCAGCCAGCCAGCAGCCAGCACAGCCACACAGCCCAGCACAGCCAGCCCAGCACAGCACAGCCCCCCATCACATCCACCCAGCCCAGCCCACCCAGCCCAGACACACCCAGCCCCCAGCCCAGCCCAGCCCAGCCCCAGCACAGCCCAGCCCAGCCCAGCCCAGCACAGCCCAGCCCAGCCAGCATCTGCATCCACAGCATGCACACAGCCCAGCCCAGCCCAGCCCAGCCAGCAGCCCACAGCCCAGCCAGCAGCCCAGCACAGCCCAGCCCAGCCCAGCCCAGCACAGCAGCAGCCAGCCCCAGCACCCAGCCCAGCCCAGCCCAGCACAGCACAGCCCAGCACAGCCCCACCGCCAGCACAGCCCAGCAGCAGCCCAGCCCAGCCAGCAGCACAGCCCAGCCCAGCCCAGCACAGCCCAGCACAGGGACCCCCAGATCTGCATCCACCAGCATGCAGCACACAGCCCCAGTAACCCAGCCCAGCCCAGCCACCCAGCCCAGCCAGCCCCAGCCCAGCCCAGCCCAGCCCAGCCCAGCACAGGGAGCCCAGCATCTGCATCCACCCCATGCATACACAGCACAGCAACCCAGCCCAGCCCAGCCCATGCCAGCCAGCCCAGCCCAGCAGCCCAGCCCAGCCCAGCCCAGCCCAGCACAGCCCCCAGCCCAGCACAGCCCAGCACAGCCCAGCACAGCCCAGCCCAGCCCAGCCCAGCCCAGCACAGCCCAGCCCAGCCCAGCCCAGCCCAGCCCAGCAGCCCAGCCCAGCCTGCATCCAGCACAGCCAGCCAGCAGCCCCCAGCCCAGCAGCAGCCAGCAGCCCAGCAGCCCAGCCAGCAGCCCAGCCATCCAGCATGCAGCACAGCCCCAGCATCCAGCCCAGCCCATGCCCACAGCCCAGCCCAGCCCAGCCCAGCCCAGCCCAGCACAGCCCAGCCTGCATCCACAGCATGCATACACAGCCCAGCCCAGCCCAGCCCAGCCCAGCCCAGCCCAGCCCAGCACAGCCAGCATGCAGCCACAGCCCAGCCCAGCCCAGCCCAGCCCAGCCCAGCACAGCCCAGCCAGCAGCCCAGCCCAGCCTGCATCCACCGCATGCATGCACACAGCCCCAGCAACCCAGCCCAGCAGCCAGCCCAGCACAGCAGCCCATCTGCATCCACCGCATGCACAGCCCAGTAAGCCCAGCCCAGCCCAGCCCAGCACAGCCCAGCCCAGCCCAGCACAGCCCAGCCCAGCCACAGCACAGGGACCCGATCTGCATCCACTGCATGCTGCACACAGCCCCAGTAACCCAGCCCAGCCCAGCCCAGCCCAGCCCAGCACAGCCCAGCCCACAGCATCCACATGCAGCCAGCACAGCCCAGCAGCCCAGCCCAGCCACATGCTACACCCAGCCCAGCACAGCCAGCAGCACAGCCCCAGCCAGCCCAGCCCAGCCCAGCACCCACCCAGCAGCAGCCCAGCCCCCGAGCACAGCCACAGCCCAGCCCAGCCCAGCCCAGCCCAGCCCAGCACAGGGACCCCATCTGCATCCACCGCATGCTGCACACAGCCCCAGCCCAGCCCAGCCCCAGCCCAGCCCAGCCCAGCCCAGCCCAGCCCAGCCCAGCCCAGCACAGCCCCCCGATCTGCATCCACCCATGCCCAGCACACAGCCCAGCCCACCCAGCCCAGCCCAGCCAGCACAGCCAGCCCACATGCAGCAGCCCAGCCCAGCCCAGCCCAGCCCAGCCCAGCCCAGCCCAGCCCAGCCCAGCACAGGGACCCCGATCTGCATCCACTGCATGCTGCTACACAGCCCCCCAGTAACCCAGCCCAGCCCAGCCCAGCACAGCACAGCCCAGCCCAGCACAGCACAGCCCCCGCCTGCATCCACTGCATGCAGCACACACAGCCCAGCCCACCCAGCACAGCACAGCCCAGCACAGCCCAGCCCAGCCAGCACCAGCCCAGCCCAGCACAGCCCAGCCCAGCCCAGCCCAGCACAGCACAGCCCAGCCAGCCCAGCACAGCACCCCCAGCATCTGCATCCACAGCATGCAGCACAGCCCAGCACAGCCCAGCCCAGCCCCCAGCAGCCAGCACAGCCCAGCCCAGCCCAGCACAGCCCAGCAGCAGCCAGCACAGCACCACATGCAGCACAGCCCAGCCCCAGCCCAGCCCAGCACAGCAGCCCAGCCCAGCCCAGCCCAGCCAGCCCAGCACAGGGACCCCAGATCTGCATCCACCCATGCTATACACAGCCCCAGTAACCCAGCCCCAGCCCAGCCCAGCCCAGCCCAGCCCAGCACAGCCCAGCACAGCCCAGCAGCCCAGCAGCCCAGCCCATCACAGCCCAGCAGCCTGCATCCCAGCCAGCACAGGGACCCAGCAGCATCCACACCATGATCTGCACAGCCCCAGTAGCCCAGCCCAGCCCAGCCCAGCCCAGCCCAGCACAGCCCAGCCCAGCCCAGCACAGCCAGCCCCGATCTGCATCCACCCCATGCTGTACACAGCCCCAGCAACCCAGCCCAGCCCAGCCCAGCCCAGCCCAGCCCAGCCCAGCCCAGCCCAGCCAGCCCCCCCATCTGCATCCACCCCATGCCACATCACAGCCCCAGCACAGCCCAGCCCAGCAGCAGCACAGCACCCCGCCCAGCACCAGCATGCATACACAGCCCAGCCCCAGCCCAGCAGCCAGCCCAGCCAGCCAGCACAGCCCAGCCCAGCACAGGGACCCAGCACATCCACCGCATGCATACACAGCCCAGCCCAGCCCAGCCAGCAGCACAGCCAGCCAGCCCAGCCCAGCCCAGCCCAGCCCAGCACAGGGACCCCCCATCTGCATCCACCTGCATGCATGCTATACACAGCCCCAGTAACCCAGCAGCCAGCCCAGCCCAGCCAGCCCAGCCCAGCAGCCCAGCCCAGCCCAGCACAGGGACCCCCGATCTGCATCCACTGCATGCTATACAGCCCCCCAGTAACCCAGCCCAGCCCAGCCCAGCAGCCAGCCCAGCCCAGCCCCGATCAGCATCCACTGCATGCTATACACAGCCCAGCCCAGCCCAGCCCAGCCCAGCCCAGCACAGCACAGCCAGCACAGCCCAGCATCCACAGCCCAGCACAGCCCAGCCCAGCCCAGCCACAGCCCAGCCCAGCCCCAGCCCAGCCCAGCCCAGCACAGCACAGCCCCCGATCTGCATCCACAGCCCATGCTGTACACAGCCCCAGTAACCCAGCCCAGCCCAGCCCAGCCCAGCCCAGCCCAGCCCAGCCCACACAGGACCCCCCATCTGCATCCACAGCCCATGCTATACACAGCCCAGCCCCCAGCCCAGCCCAGCCCAGCCCAGCCCCACAGCCAGCACCAGCCCAGCCCAGCCCAGCCCAGCAGCAGCCCAGCCCAGCACAGCCCCCCATCAGCACAGGGCCCAGCCTGCACACAGCCCCAGCCCCAGCCCAGCCCAGCCCAGCCCAGCCCAGCCCAGCCCAGCACAGCCCAGCCCAGCACAGGGACCCCCGATCTGCATCCACTGCATGCTGTACACAGCCCCAGTAACCCAGCCCAGCCCAGCAGCCCAGCCCAGCCCAGCCAGCACAGGGACCCCCATCAGCATGCCACCAGCCCAGCCCAGCCCAGCCCAGCCACAGCCCAGCCCAGCCCAGCCCAGCCCAGCCCAGCCCAGCACAGCCCAGCCCAGCTGCATCCACCACATGCTACCACACAGCCCCAGCCCAGCCCAGCCCAGCCCAGCCCAGCACAGCCCAGCCCAGCCCAGCACAGCAGCCCAGCACAGCCCCCCCCATCACATCCACTGCATGCTGCACACAGCCCAGCCCAGCCCAGCCCAGCCCAGCCCAGCCCAGCCCAGCCCAGCAGCCCCCAGCCCCCAGCCCAGCCCAGCAGCACAGCAGCATCCACTGCCAGCCAGGGCCCAGCAGCAGCAGCAGCCCAGCCCAGCCCAGCCCAGCCCAGCCAGCACAGCCCAGCCCCCAGCACAGCCCAGCCCAGCCCAGCCCAGCCCAGCACAGCCCAGCAGCAGCCCAGCCCAGCACAGCATCCACCACATGCAGCACACAGCCCAGCACCCAGCCCAGCCCAGCCCAGCCCACCAGCCAGCACAGCCCAGCCCAGCCCAGCCCAGCACAGCCCCGATCTGCATCCACCAGCATGCATCCACAGCCCAGTGCACCCAGCCCAGCCCAGCAGCAGCCCAGCAGCCCAGCCCAGCAGGGACCCCCAGATCTGCATCCACCATGCTATACACAGCCCCAGCCCAGCCCAGCCCAGCCCAGCACAGCCCAGCCCAGCCCAGCACAGGGACCCCCGATCTGCATCCACTGCATGCTATACACAGCCCCAGTAACCCAGCCCAGCCCAGCCAGCCCAGCCCAGCCCAGCAGCCCAGCCCAGCACAGCCCAGCCCTGCATCCACAGCATGCTGCACAGCACAGCCCAGCCCACCCAGCCCAGCACAGCCAGCACAGCCCAGCACAGCACAGCCCAGCCCAGCACAGGGACCCCCGATCTGCATCCACTGCATGCTGTACACAGCCCCAGCCCAGCCCAGCCCAGCCCAGCCCAGCACAGCCCAGCAGCCCAGCCCAGCCCAGCCCAGCACAGGGACCCCCGATCTGCATCCACTGCATGCTGTACACAGCCCCAGTAACCCAGCCCAGCCCATCACACCCAGCCCAGCCCAGCACAGGGACCCCCGATCTGCATCCACTGCATGCTATACACAGCCCCAGCCCCCAGCCCAGCCAGCCCCAGCCCAGCCAGCCCAGCCCAGCCCAGCCAGCAGCACAGCCAGCCCAGCCCAGCCCAGCCCAGCACAGCCCAGCACAGGGACCCCGATCTGCATCCACTGCATGCTGTACACAGCCCCAGCCCCAGCCCAGCCAGCACAGCCAGCCCAGCCCAGCACAGCCCAGCCCAGCCCAGCCCACCGCATGCAGCACAGCCACCCAGCACAGCCAGCCAGCCCAGCCCAGCCCAGCCCAGCCCAGCCCAGCACAGCATCCACCAGCACAGCACAGCCCCAGTCCCAGCATCCAGCCAGCAGCCAGCCCAGCAGCACCCAGCCCCAGCCCAGCACAGCACAGCCCAGCACAGCCAGCCCAGCACAGCACAGCCCAGCACAGCCCAGCCCAGCACAGGGACCCCCGATCTGCATCCACATCCACTGCATGCTATACACAGCCCCAGTAACCCAGCCCAGCCCATCCCAGCCCAGCCCAGCCCAGCCCAGCCCAGCACAGGGACCCCCGATCTGCATCCACTGCATGCTATACACAGCCCCAGTAACCCAGCCCAGCCCAGCACAGCCCAGCCCAGCCCAGCCCAGCAGCAGCAGCCCAGCACAGCCCAGCCAGCCCCACCAGCCCAGCCCAGCCCAGCACAGCCCCCAGCCCAGCCCAGCCCAGCCCAGCCCAGCCCAGCCCAGCCCAGCCCACCCCGATCAGCCACCACATGCCCAGCCACAGCCCAGCCCCAGCCCAGCCCAGCCAGCAGCCCAGCCCAGCCCAGCCCAGCACAGGGACCCCCGATCTGCATCCACCGCATGCTATACACAGCCCCAGCAACCCAGCCCAGCCCAGCCCAGCAGCCCAGCCCAGCACCAGCACAGGGACCCCATGATCTGCACCACCGCATGCTGCACAGCCCAGCCCACAGCAGCCCAGCACAGCCCAGCACAGCAGGGACCAGCCTGCATCAGCCCACATGCTGCACAGCCCAGCCCAGCCCAGCCCAGCACAGCCCAGCCAGCCCAGCACAGCCCAGCCCAGCACAGGGACCCCCGATCTGCATCCACGCATGCATGCTGTACACAGCCCCAGCCCAGCCCAGCCCAGCCCAGCCCAGCACAGCCCAGCCCAGCCCAGCACAGCCCACAGCCCAGCCCAGCACAGGCACCCATCCCCATCCACCGCATGCTGTACACAGCCCCAGCAACCCAGCCCAGCCCAGCACAGCACAGCCCAGCCCAGCACAGCACCACCGCATGCTGCATCCACCAGCATGCTAACACAGCCCAGCCCAGCCCAGCCCAGCCAGCACCCAGCAGCCCAGCCCAGCCCAGCACAGCACAGGGACCCCGATCTGCATCCACTGCATGCTGTACACAGCCCCAGTAACCCAGCCCAGCCCAGCCCAGCCCAGCCCAGCCCCCGAGCACAGCCCAGCAGCACACAGCCCCCAGCACACAGCAGCCCAGCAGCCAGCACAGGGACCCAGCCCTGCATCCACCAGCATGCTGTAGTAGCACAGCCCCCAGCAATCCAGCCCAGCCCAGCCCAGCCCAGCCCAGCCCAGCCCAGCCCAGCACAGCCCAGCCCAGCAGGGACAGGGACCCCGATCTGCATCCACCGCATGCTGCTGTACACAGCCCCAGTAACCCAGCCCA
>JAFBJZ010000666.1:2822500-3013642 GCA_016785225.1 Psettodes erumei | reverse complement strand
ATTTCTGACATATCTATTCAAGCCAATTCTTTCCAAAACCTCATTGCCCCACTAGGGTCAAAGCATCGGGGTTGTTAGTGAGTGTCCTCTATTATGAAGCTTCAGCTCTAATGAGGCCCACAAACTCAGTGTCCAGTGAACCAAGACTCCCTCACTCTCTCATTTGATTTCTCACTCTTTCAGTTACCCTCTCTTCTTTCCCTCTCTCTTGCCCCCTCTCTATTCCTCTGTAAACACAAAGTAGTAGACAGTCTACAGCATGCATTTGTCCACTTACGTTAACTTCAGGCAAACCATGGGAGTTTTGGCTTTATTTCTAAAAGTCAGTTTAGTTGTTTTGACAAGTTTTGTCACAATAGTGCCGTTTGGACCCCAGTGCAGATACAGACACGCCTAATGACAGCTTTCATTATTGACAAGAGTTTACTTTATTGGGCACTAGAACAGGGAATGCTCCAGAAGGAGTGTTTCCTTATGGGAGGATTGCTGGTGAGAAAGAGTGAGCCCAGGGTGAGTTTGGAGGGTGCCTGAAGGAGGCTAGGTGTGAGGAGTGGCAAGGTGACGTGAGAGCTTGGAGGCTCACCGGTCCGATTAGGCTTCACAGGGGCTAGCGGCACTGGTGCAGGCAGGTCTGAAGCAGAGGAGAACACAGGTGAGAGTGATCCAGAGAGAAAGCGCCGACAGGCAATCAAAATCAGGTGAGCATCACTTGAAGAGGTTTCGCTGGCCTAGAGAGTTACCACATAGCAAGCAGAACATCTCAGCAATGAGCGGAAGAAGAGCTGGGGTATTTGTCCTGTGCTTGATGGGTAAAGGATGCAGGTGTGCCAGGTCTCCATTGTTGCACCATGAGCCTACAAAGAATCAGCCACACACCACACAGTCATATGGGAAGGAGACACAGACAGACACTAGGGGAAAAACTGAGGCTCACTGCATGTGTCACGGTGGGGTTTCGGACCAGAAAGTGCAGGAGACCAGAGGCACACAGTTCGACTTTTTATTAGTTTCCAGCAGGGGGCAAACAGCACGAGGAAAAACTCCTGAAGAGTCGCACCCGTGGTGTAGCGTGTGCTGACTCCTTCGGGAGGTTAGGCGTAGGTTACGTGAGTCGTGATCGGGGGCGTAGCAGTGGTCGGGATTGTGGTCAGGAACGTGGCCGTGGTCAGGGACGTAGCAATGGTCGGGATCGTGGTCAGGAACGTAGCCGTGGTCAGGGACGTAGCAATGGTCGGGATCGTGGTCAGGAACGTAGCCGTGGTCAGGGAAGTAGCAATGGTCGGGATCGTGGTCAGAGACGTAGCCTTGGTCAGGGACGTAGCAGTGGTCGGGATCGTGGTCAGGAACGTAGCCGTGGTCAGGACGTAGCAATGGTCGGGATCGTGGTCAGGAACGTAGCCGTGGTCAGGGACGTAGCCGAAGTCTGGATCGTGATCAGGAACGTAGCCGTGGTCAGGGACGTAGCCGTGGTCTGGATCGTGGTCAGGAACGTGGTCAGGGTCTAGGATAACAAGGAACGCAGGATGTTGCAGGGCAATCATCTGGCAGCAAGGTGACTGGAGAGCTGGGCTTATGTAGGGGATGTGCTGATTGTCAGATGAGCTCCAGGTGTGCTGATTAGCAGATGAGAGTCAGGAGTGTCTCATCTGCTAATCATGGCCGGCCACGCCTCCTGCCACCACCTGGGAGCAAGAGAAAAAGAGAGGGAGAGGCAAACCGGAAAGGGACGCCCATCCTGGGCCGTCACAGTACCCCCCCCTCAATGGACGCCCCCTGGCGGCCTACCGGGTTCTCCCGGTAGAAACCAACGAGCAGCCCCGGGTCCAGGATCAGGCTCTTGCTGATCAAAAGATCTATTCCCCGGACCGTACCCCTCCCAGTCCACAAGGTACTGGAAACCACGGCCCCGCCTACGTACGTCCAACAGGCGACGTACGGTAAATGCTGGGCGGCCGTCAATGAGGTGGGGGGGGGGCTCGGCTGGAGGTCTCAGGGGGCCGATATATCTGGGGGTAAACTTGCACGATGATAGCCAAGCCTCTTGCTCGACCTGGCACTCCGGCGCAGGGACTTGGGCATGGGCCGGTTCTGCGGCTTGGACAGGCCTTGTGGGCAGAGGGGCTTAGTTGCAGCACGTCGGCTAGAATGAATCTCGGATAAACTAGAAGATCTTGGCTCAACAGGCTTCTCAGTGGAGGGAAAAGCAACACCATCCAGGGAAAGTGCAAAGTCCCACATGCCAGCTTTGCTTTGGGTCACCCCGAACCCCGGCTGCTGGGGCTTGGGAGGGGAGACTGGCCGCTGGCGCTTGGACGGGTAGGCTGACCGCTGGGGCTCAGACAGCCGCTGGCGCTGACGGTAGGCTGGCCGCTGGCGCCAGACAGCCGCTGGGCGCTGGACAGGTAGGCCGGCCGCTGGAGCTCGGACGGCCGCTGGCGCTTGGACGTGTAGGCTGGCCGCTGGCGCTCAGACAGCCGCTGGCGCTTGGACGGGTAGGCCGGCCGCTGGCGCTCGGACAGGTAGGCTGGCTGCTGGGGCTCGGACGGCCGCTGGCGCTTGGACAGGTAGGCTGGCTGCTGGGGCTCGGACGGCCGCTGGGTCTTAGACGGTGTCACCTGGGACTTGAGGCCTGGGCTTGGCGGCGTCGTAGCCGGGCACCTATGGACGGGGCTTGGCGTCGTGGCCGGGCACCTGGGACCTTGGCTGAAAAGGGACCTGGGGACGGGGCTTGGCATTGTAGCTTGGGACTTGAGGCCTGGGCTTGGCGGCGTCGTAGCCGGGCATCTGTGGACGGGGCTTGGCGTCGTAACCTGGGACTTGAGGCCTGGATTTGGCGTCGTCATCTGGGACTTGAGGCCTGGGCTTGGCGTCGGAACCTGGGACTTGAGGCCTGGATTTGGCGTCGTCATCTGGGACTTGAGGCCTGGGCTTGGCGGCGTCATCTGGGACTTGAGGCCTGGGCTTGGCGGCGTCGTAGCCGGGCATCTGTGGACGGGGCTTGGCATCGTAACCTGGGACGTGAAGACGGGGCTTGACGTCGTGATGCACGGTTCTCCGGGTGAGGAAGCAGACGGTCCCGGAGGAGCCGCCGGTGGCAAGGGAACAGACGAGGCGGCAGCCGGCGGAGCAGACGGGACTCCAGAGGCCGAGAGGCCGGCGATTTGTGCGGAGACGAGACCCATTTGTGCGTTGATCTGGGTCATGCTGGAGGCCAGTTGCTTTATAGCTTCCAGTGCTTTGAACAGGGATGACTCCGCCCGCCGAGACCGTGTCCCGTGCGGCCAAGGCGTGCTGGGCGCTCGATCTCTGCCTGGTCCATTTTGTGGCCAGATGATTCTGTCACGGTGGGGTTTCGGACCAGAAAGTGCAGGAGACCAGAGGCACACAGTTTGACTTTTATTAGTTTCCAGCAGGGAAACAGCACGAGAAAAACTCCTGAAGAGTCGCACCCGTGGTGTGGCGTGTGCCGACTCCTTCGGGAGGTTAAGCGTGAAACGTGGTCGTGATCGGGGGACGTAGCAGTGGTCGGGATCGTGGTCAGGAGCGTGGCCGTGGTCAGGGGCGTAGCAATGGTCGGGATCGTGGTCAGGAGCGTAGCCGTGGTCAGGGGCGTAGCAGCAATGGTCGGGATCGTGGTCAGAGGACGTAGCCTTGGTCAGGGGCGTAGCAGTGGTCGGGATCGTGGTCAGGAGCGTGGCCGTGGTCAGGGGCGTAGCAATGGTCGGGTGGTCAGGAGCGTAGCCGTGGTCAGGGGCGTGGCCGAAGTCTGGATCGTGGGTCAGGGGCGTGGCCGTGGTCAGGAGCGTGGTCAGGAGGAGGTCAGGAGCGTGGTCAGGAGCGTGGTCAGGAGCGTGGTCAGGGGTCTAGGAGAACAAGGAACGCAGGATGTTGCAGGGCAATCATCTGGCAGCAAGGTGACTGGAGAGCTGGGCTTATGTAGGGGATGTGCTGATTGTCAGATGAGCTCCAGGTGTGCTGATTAGCAGATGAGAGTCAGGAGTGTCTCATCTGCTAATCATGGCTGGCCATGCCTCCTGCCACCACCTGGGAGCAAGAGAAAAAAAAGAGTACTGCCAGCCCCTGCCCTTGGGCTTCCTGATTATGACAAACCTTTCACACTGTTTGGACATGAGAAATGTGGTTTTGCACAGTCTGTTCTCACACAGCCTCATAATTCCTTTTACAGACCTGTTGCCTACTTCTCCTCCAGACTGTAGCCTGCAGAGAGGGGACTTCATCCTTACCTTTCCATGGATGTCAAAAATGTAAATAACATTTGGGTTCACAGTGACAGCCGCGTCGTGGCCCCAACATCTTTGTACCCATGGTTGTCCCGCATGTTACATGGCTTGTCACATGTGAGCAAAGAAAAGATGTGTCAGACAGTGCTGAAAGATTGGTACGCTCCTGGATTTACTTCCTATGCTAAGGAGTATTGTAAACAATGCCTCATCTGCCAATGGCATAATCCAGGAAAGACAGTTCAGACAACAGCTTCAACACATCCTCCCCCATGGGGGCTTTTTCAGGCCCTACAGATTTTATCCATATGCCAAAATGTGAGGGATACGATAGTGTTCTTGTCTGTATTGATATGTTCTCAAACTGGCCTGAAGCTTGGCCTTGTAAAAAGACTGATTCCGCCTCAGTGGTGAAGTGCCTGCTGACATTGTTCCAAGATTTGGAATTCCAAAGAGCATAAACTCAGATTGTGGTACCCATTTCACAGGACAAATAATGGCTGAACTTTGTAAGTCACTAGGAATCAAACAGAGACTGCACTGCCCATACCACCCACAGTCTGCTGGGCTGGTGGAACGACAGAATGGTATCTTGAAAAACAAGTTGGCAAAACTGTGTGCTGAAACAGGGTTGAAATGGACAATGCTGCTGCCACGAGCCTTGATGTCAATGAGGTCCACACCCATCAGAAAACATAAACTAACACCTCATGAATTCATTACAGGCAGACCAATGACTGTGCTAAGCAGCTCAGCCCTATGCATGAGAAAAATGGATCTTCATGCTATGGATGAATTAGTGATATCATTTTGTTCTGCACTAACTGCCACTGTTCAGTCATTTCACAGACACGTCTAAGATGCCCAGTCTTCCCCAAGTGACCAGCCCTGCCACGACATCCAACCAGGGGATTGGGTGTGCATCAGGGAGTTCCGACGGAAGAATGCCCTCAAACCTCGCTGGTCCAAACCACGTCACGTCATGCTGACCACTAACACAGCTGTCAAGTGTGAAGGTCATCCTACGTGGATCCACGCATCCCAATGCAAGAGGACACCCCTGCTGCCTGGCAGCAGAAACCAGCAAGATCCTCCATCCTCCTGTGGACCCTCTTCCTCATCGTCATCGGGTCAGTAGAAGGACCCCTCCCACACAGGATAAAGCTGGCACCGGAAAGTTGCCCTTGACTGACCAATATACATCCACTATACAATCTGTTCATGAACTGACTGCATCCACACCTGGGAGAGGTTATATCTGTTCTCTGGCCCGGCATTCTGGGTCAGTTTGGTCTCAGACTCACTCTGTGTCAGTAGGCTCACCATGACCTGGAACTCCAATAAACCACCACTCCAATAGACTTGGATTGTTTTTTTCTTCAACAACATATAGGCAGGGAAATGCTAATTACATTACTTATATTAGACAAGATATAGACACTAACCACTTGTTTACACTTCTGTTTGTGTTTTTGGTTTTCTAAAGGTTAAAAGAAGAGGAAACCCCACATGTAGGCCTAGCATTACTCAAAGTAGAGCCTCATAAGCAGCACTTTAACATTTCATGTTAAGGAACCCATATCTTGAAGGGCCTGCCATGTTACATTGCTATGATTAGACAACTGCTGTTCAGGGACAGGATTTATCTAACAGTCAATGGCAGCCAGCGCTCCTGGTATGTTTGCTACTTCAAATATATACTGTGCATTTCATATGTGAAACAGCCTAGTTACTTTATGATTTTTGTTTATTTTTATATTTGGTTTTCAAATACAACCAACATGCTTTATCAGCGAGAGTGTAAGAGGACAAAATATGTGCTATCTAATGCTTATTTCTGTTGCTCCCACTGAAGCTGGGTAATTTATTTTGCCATTTATAGGCAATCACTGCCAATGAATGCGGAAGTGTGTTTTTCCATGACTGGGTGACTGTGTGTGCACTATCATAAAATAAAATATGGTCACATAAAATATGAGCGTGTGCAAAATATGATGGTGCGTGTTATCCTGGAGACTTACAGCCTCAGACAGTGCATGTGCATCAGAGCAGATGTCAACATGAAGAGCCCACTGTGAAATATGACGACAGGGTCAAGAGAGGGTGAAAGTGAAGGAGGAAGTGATGGATGTGGGAGAGGAGGGGGAGGGGGGAAAAGGTGTTAAGTAGGTAAAAGGATATAAGCAGTTAGGATTATTTGAGGACAGACATACATGCCTGCTGCTGCATTCTTCTCTTGACTTTATTCATTCTCAACATTTTTGGTCCCGTTCTTTCTTTGTCATTATATTTATTTCACCCCATGAGCCTTTGAAGGACTCCATGTCGAGAAGCATTTTTTATCCAATCATTTTACCTCACCTTTTTCCTAAACCTGGCAGTAAGAGGAAGAAACAAAATTGAAATGGGTACTCTACAGTTGTTGGTATTTGTGATTGAGCTCTGTAATACTATTGTTAAATTAATTTCCTGTGATGCTTATTATGGATTTTTTCCAAGAGATTGACATCTAGTAATATATATATATTAGTCCACATGACAAATTATGTGAGTGTAAAGCCACAGCTCTTGATAGCATGAGAGTCTTTTGCAAAAATCAAAAGGTGGGAAGAACTACAAAACAATTACACTTAAATTTTTAATCTCAAAAACTGCTTTAAACTCAGCAGTAAAGAAATCTCTATTACAGTGATCATGCATGTTCAGTGTTCTAGTTGCAGTTCGAGTGAGACTGTATATCTCAGTCATGTCAGCAGTCTATTTCTGTCCTCTCAAGCTGAACTCAAAGTTAAAGTGAAGGACCCACATGATGGCGTTTTCATGTGCACACATGCCAAAAAAGAATGATGAAAAACACAATACTATTTGTGTTTGAAAGGACCTCATATTACCTGTTTAACTGCAAATGGGTAATTTCAGATCCTTCATGGGACAGAATGTTTGTCTGAGATCTGGATATCGCTTCCAGTCAGGTATTATAATTGTAGTTTATTTTTAGCTTCAACTGGTCAGACAGTGCTTGCCTTGTTTGTCCTGACAACACACCACGGAGTAGTTTACTGAGGGCACATTATTCGTGCTGGTGCATCTTTCTGGGTAGACCTCAAATCAATTGTGCTCCTGGTGACATAAAAAGGTTTCATTTTCCACTCCTACAGATGCAGCACGGTATCTTGAGACAAAACAGGGATCATACAGATACAGATGCAACTGAGCTGTCTCATCTCTGTGAAGAACAGATCAATGTGTCTGGGGGTGGTCAGACAGAAGCTGCAGGATGTGTGAGGTGTGAGAAACTAATGACTTATTTTTTTTTGTCTGGGGTACAACCAGAGATGGATGGGAAATGAAAACATCTCAAGATATATTATGATTATGTTTTCACTCGCACTATTGGATCTACTAGAGCTTACTTTCACAAGGAAATGACTCCTCATCAGTCCAAACGTCAAGATATTTATTTGTACCTGAAAACAGGAAATTGTTGTCTCTAAGACAGGGGTTTGCTATTAAGTTTTTGTTAATATGTTTATGGGGGGTTAATTTTTCATTTCAGGATCAGTAACCATTTTTGTACAAAACTGGCAAATATGATATGCTTGGGTTATGGGAGCTAAAATGTTCTGGCAACACTGAGGATATCCCCAATGTTTGCTTCACCTATTCAAACAAACAGTTACCAAGTCTGTCCTTGCTGCACACTGATCTAAATTTGGTGGTGGGACTAATAATTAATTATTGAGATGTATTGTATATATAATATCATAATACAGAAGCACAGGTGGTCCCTTCGTCTTTTGTACATTTGTTTGTTGTTGGGTTTTTTGCCTTTGTAAGGTAATCTATTCCTTTAATAATGCTGAAATTTAAATAATGGCCCACATGAGAAAAAGTCAAATAACACTGCATCCTCTCAGAAGGGTATTCTCTCTATATAGGAAGTACACTAAATCATTCAATCCTGCTTTTGACTATGAGCCTATGTTTAATTTATATATTTGAAAATGATGACATAAATTAGGACATGAATTGACCATAAAACTGGCCATATTTTTTCCCAATGGCACCAAATTGTGTTTGTTATGATGTTGTTGTTTTTTTACATATGCAGTATTCTCCATTAAAGCAAGGTACAGACTAAACTGATGGAAACTCTGGTCCCCTGGATGGGTCTTGAGTGGCTGCATGCAGCGCAGAATAGTGAGGAGGCTCCCTGCAGGTTTCTCTAAAGAGATGGAAGCTGCTCCCCTGGAGTGAAAGAAAAATCAACAGATGTCCAGAACACACTGAATGTGACACACAAAGATGGTGTGCAAAAGCAGGGCCAGAGCAGAACACTCATGTGCTAGTAAAACAACTACATATGCACACACGGTACGGTATGTGATATTTAATGTTCAGGACTCAGGCTTCTCAACAGTTGCCATGTGGATCTATAACGGTGTCCCTTGTCTGTACATCAGAATAATCAACTGAAGATGATATTCATCTCTGGTGCCTGCTACTTCTAATCTATATTCAGCTGCTGACCACAAACCATACTTATGAAACTTAATATTTATACCATCGTCAACAAATAATTAAACTGAAAATCCATCAACATTTGAATGAGATCCCCGGACAACACTCTTGTCTCCTGCTCACTCAGTCAGTTAACAGCTGTCAGACATTGAAACCCCACTTCGCTCATAAAATATTGATGCTCTCTGTTATTTTTAGATATTAAGAATGCAGTGATCAATCAAAATGTCCCCATCATGGGAAGTTAGGAAACCACTGTGAGTCCCTAGGGTTACTTTTGGATAAAACTGTCGGGTTGTTGTTGGGTGTAAATCAGCTAAATCAGCTCAGAGCTGCATGGCAATTAAATTAATTTTCTTTCCTTTAGCTGCTAGTAGTAGTAGTGTTGCTTGATTTTCTTCCAAGATACAGTATCTTTTTTAAGCCGGGTCAAGGCTACAAATAGAATTTGAAACACAATGACTTTGTGAAACCCTTTTATCATTTACCCCCTGAAAAGATCATATACAGCTTTATCAGAGACACGATAAATACACCAAAAGGTGATGTGGAAATGCCAAACAGGCCCGCTGGGATCAGTTTCCTTTGGAACTACTCTTGAGCAAAGAAAGTGTTCACAGCGAGGTGGAATATCCAGGAGCAACATGGACAGTGAATGAAGTATCAGTTAAGAGATGGATTATCAGACTACAGTCAAGCACTGGAAACATCTATAGTTCAAAGGCAGATAAAGGTCTTTGTGAGTGTTATTAGGCCTTCAGCATACAAATGAGTGTGTGTGCAATTTTTTTATAATCACGCACAGGAGACACTGTAGCTTTTTACTGACTGTAAAGTAAAAGTGATATTTCTTCATTAGCAAAGACAAGTATTTATTTAGATGAAAGGGTTGTCACTGGCACTGGCTGAATGAACATCGTTTGATTCTGACGGCTGATTGCACCCCAGTGGTCGGATTTGATTGCCTGTGATTGGGTAATGTAATCACACACTGTATAAATGATATAAGCAGCGTGTTTCACCCGATTGATTTTTAGCAACTACATTGGTCTGCATAAACGAGAAGTTTACATTAATAATTTAAATCTATTTCATATGAGAAAACAAAATATTGCGCATAAATCTCCCGCTAGTCTCCTGGCTTCTGTTCCTGTTGGGTCCATGCACCATTTCCTGCCTGTATCTCAAAGCAGATGTTGCACCTCACTGCAAATCACAGGGCAATGTGAATGTCAATCTCAATCTCCCGCAGAAGGACTCCATAATCTTTTTTTTCTCAGTACACGTGGCGGCCGGCAGACGTGCCATTATTGTCAGCGCAGGAACAGTTTCAATTCTTATGGCTGTGATAAACATCGCATGAACAGTTGAGTATTGTTTCACATCTTGAGAAGCGTGTATATATGTAAGATGCCACTGGAAACACGTTGCTGCAGTTCTAAATGATGAACGGGTTCATAAACCTTGTCAGGGCGTTCAGACTGTCTGTCTCCCCCTGAGACGCCCTCCTATAAGCTGTCATGGGTAATTAAGTGTTCCAGTACAAGGCAACCCACTTAAACACAGATTATATGTTGTTACAAAAGGCAGTTTCTCTGTGTTTCATTGGCAATTTATTTGTTTTTCATTTGAGGTACAAAACCAGTATTTGCACAGTTTGTCAGTTTTTGCAGATTTTAAAAAGCACATTGCAAATCCTCTGCCGTGGATGACCACTTTTGATGCAAGACATATAGGTGTAGGATTAATTTATCAAAACATTTTCTCATCTCAGGCAATTTTTCCAGTCTTGTAGTCAAGTGTACTCATGGCACGCTTTAAAATGGAGAGCACCCCACCAGGTGTTGTATATATGTCATTACACAACAAAACAGCAGAGTGGACTATTTCCCTAAAATATTCACATCGTACATGTGGTATCTAATAAATATGTAATATGAATTTCCCATTAGAATAACTTCTACATCTTTGCCTACGCCCTGGAAAAGGGAATTTGTTGAACTGCTGTGAACGTGTTGGCCTCCTTGCTCAATTAACCATTCATCGGCCACATTCATTTTGCAGAGGCATCATTAAAGTTTTTAGTAACGCTTGTGCTTTTCTTGAAATGACAAGAAAAGGAGAGGAGAGGCGTCGTCTCAGGCTCGGCAAGTATAACACTTCAGCTGAAACAAAGCAGACCTGAGTCTAACAGTTTAACTGAAGATGGAAAAAAGCTCCTTTTTATCTTCCACTGAATTTTATTATTTTGTAGCGTTTCTAATGAGCTTTTGATAAATTATTCCTGTCGCATACCAGCAGAACAGGTTAGATCTGCGTCCTCGTCTGCACTTTGTTCACACACAATACAAGGCGATAACAACAGATACTCAATGACTACTTTATTAAAAATAACATTTAATACTCAATGATACAACACTGTACAGTAGAGTGTGTGTGTGTGCGGGGGGAGCAAAGGTGTCCCAGAGAAGACTGTGAGTGAAGGGTTGCTGGTCGGCCGTGAGTGCGCGCTGCATTCGTCTCATGCTGCATTCACCACACGCAGAGGGGATAACCTGGGGCAGGACCTGGCGTCGCAAGAAACAACTGAGCTCCGACACAGTCTGAAGGTTTCATTTGATTCACTTAACCCTTGTTTGTATGCGTTTCGGCGACACGCAGGGGCAAATCCAACGGCAAAACTCACAGACCCTGAGTTTCTGACTTGTATGACAACTGTGTTAAGCCAGATGTTAGCATTTCTGGTATGCCCCTTCATGTTATGAATGCTGCATTAGTCCTGAGAGGAAAAAGGTAACTGTTGGGTGTACTAGTCTGGGGATGGGGTGGGGGAGTACCTGATTCCATGGTAAATCAACCACAGCTGAGGCCGCTCCAAAAAGACCTCACATGTGACCGACTACTGTGGTGGAGACGGGGGCGACACTTTTTGAGACCCCTGAAAAACCACAGATAGGTTCAGCTAATACTGTATGGCCCTACCATAGAGTGAGTTTCTGCATCTTCTCCAAAAGATGCCATAGTGCATGTCATCAGAAAAAAAAGAAAAAAGGAGACACCACAATATTCCTAAAATTTATGGTAGCTTGAGTAGTGGTATTTTACAGAACATCACATTATTTCACAGAGTAGTGGAGCAGTCTCACGATCGATTTTGTCCACGTTTCAATGGACGACATGAAGCACTGACGATGATGTGAGATGGCAGTATGTAGCTCTGCAACAATGTAACAGCACAGAGAAGAAAAGAAGGTAGGACGATGACTTGAAACAAAGAGACACACAAGTGCAAGATCCGACTTCTCCTTTCAAGCAAATCCACAGCCTGCGGGGGCGTTTCACTAGCTTTTGTTTTGTGCTGTATATTTTTTTTTCTTTGCTTCATTAAAAAAAAAAAACAACTTACTGGCAGTGTTAAGACTAACCCGGGTAAAACACAGGCTTTGCTTGTCAGGCCGACAATCCTCGAGTTAAGTTACAAAACAGAGAGGATTTCACACAAACAACGACCCTTGACTTTAGGTCCCAAAGTAAAGTTTAAAAGGTAGGTGTCAGGTCTGCAGATTCTGAAGTCAAGTGTAAATTTATGGATAGGATGTGACTGATAATAACTGTGCTGAACATTGTTGCATAATCTTAATGCACCTCCGTTTCAAGGCATGTGTGGAAGACTTCATCATGCTAATTATATGACTAAGGAAGGCTAGATTATTCAGAAAGGCTAGCTAATAACTCAAATTGTGTCTTGGAGATTTAATACTCAGTGACAAGTACAAAATTAAGTAAATGACATACTAAACTGGCTAATACAAATTCTATTGAGGGACTATGGCGTGGACAGGTATAAGGTTAGATTAAAAAAAAAGAAAAAAGAAAAACAACTTTCGCTTAGAGTTGCAGAGTCCCTAGTTCTTGGAAAGGAGGAAGAAAAAAAGCCTCGTCTCGATGGCAGCCACTTTAGCTTTTTGTAGAAAAGTTTCCCACATCAATGTGATTCACAAACTGGGTTGTTCCTACAGGACGCCTGCGTCATTGCCCTGAGAAATACGTTCCCTCGCGGCTGTGGGTCTGGAGATGCCTTTTGATTTTGTCAGAGCGGCTGAAGCACTTGCCACACACGGGGCAACTGTATGGCTTCTCCCGTATGGATCCTCATGTGTACTTTCAGGTGAGCCATCTGCGTGAAGCCCTTTCCACAAATCTGGCAGCGGAACGGTTTTTCTCCCGTGTGGCTGCGCTGGTGCTCCTGGAGTCGGCCAGAGGAACTGCAGCATTTCCCGCACACGCCGCAGCGGTAAGGTTTTTCCCGTGTGTGCACTTGCACGTGCACGTGCAGGTGGCCGATGTGACTGAATGCCTCACCGCAAACCTTGCAACAGAAAGATGACATGTGGCCCTGTATGGGGGATTTCTGGTGGGGGCAGTCCACGGCATTGGCTCCTTGGCTGCGCATGTGAGAGGCCTGCGCTCTGTTAGCTCCAGTTCCACTCCCCTTAGCGCCAACCATCTGTCCTCCATTCTCCACCCCAATAATGTCAATGTTGTTCTCATTTGAGCAGTTTGGGTTGACTGGCGCAAGAGGCTGGGTGCCGCTGTTGGAAGAAGTAGAGCCTCTGTGGCCCCCTCCACTCTCTGCCTTCACGTGCCTCGAGGACCCTCGAGAGCCGGGATCCCTCTCTCTGTTCTCCACACCCTGGCTCTGGGGGAGGTTGGATGTGTGGGGGCCGTCCTGGGGGTACTCACTTCCAACACGTGGAGGAGTGAACATGTTCTCTGGCGTGCTGCAAGAGCCATGCGCCCGCAGCTGATCGTCCCCTTGGCTAGTGCGGAGATCTCGCTTATCCTTAATCTGAATAGGAATACGCTCTTCATGCCCCATGCTGGGACTCCACTCGCGCCGCGGATGCTCACCATCCTCCTCGTCCAACAGCGCCATGGATGGACGATCTAGGAACACGACAGGAGGGAGAGGTTTAGCTGATGATGTAGTACTGTAACAAACACCACTACGTTGGTGATGCAGTCCAGATGTGGTTGAACTACATATGCCATATGCGTATACATTTCACAGAATTTCATGTGGTTGTAAGTATGTGTATTTGATATACACATAATGTGCATGGTCCGCAATGTGGTTGTAGTTAAACACAAGGTGAAGTCATGGTAACTGTTGCGTCTTTCTGTTAAAAAAAGTTTTTACCTGAAAACTTTTTTTTCCCTCATCAGAGGAGCTAAAAGCTGAAGTCACCCGTTTGTTAACCAAAACTAACAGAACTTTAAATAGAAAAAGTTTCAACGTCAAAATCGCAATTTTGGTGAAACACGTCATGCTGAAACTGGAATGAATCGGTCAACAATCAGATCCACTTTTTCCCCCAGGAAACTGCAGTAAACTACCCGAATCCCGACATCTGGTTTCGTGAACAGTTTAGTTAAATGATAATGGCCTGAAGAACAGATACACTCATTAAGCATATGCCATCTAAGGTGCATAAAAGCACATAGGCTGGTCCCCCCTGTGGGTTTATGCTTAACTTTATAAATGTACCATCTCTGATGATGTTAGGCCAGGATGTCTTAGTATCTGGGATGGTAGAGGTCTGCTATCAGTACGTCTTTAATAGTCAATACTGTGTCATGTCTGTATAAAGTAATCAAACCCATAAAGTGTTAAATTACACGAAACCACAGCAACTACAATTTTCTTTTACGCTGCTGAGAAAAAGGACTGATGTTTATTGAAAGTGTAAGAGAAGAACATCTCTAGAGATCAACGGAAATTAGGAATGCATTAAGTTGCATTAAGTTACGATGGCACCTTTGGTAACATCTTGGCAGTAGTTTGAGCAGCAGCTGTCTATGTAGAAGTGGAAGCAACAATGACACAACGTCAGAACGGTGTTGTACGGTGTATTATTGGTTTTGTTCACTAGTATCTGTCACTGTGAAACGCATAATGACTTGGTACAGTGCCTGTGTCAACATGCACGCAGCACTTGAAGTGCAGCTGAATGCTAACCCGGGTCGGCTAACCTAGCTGGTTGGCTAACGAACAAAGGTTGCTAACGCGCTAGCCGCTCCTCACCAGCAGCAGCTAACGTCAACTAGCTCGCTAACGGCTAAAGTAAACTTGTTTGAAAGTGGGGCAACATTATCTGGAGACTACTTTTTACGTTGTTTTGTTAGTCCCGTGCGCAGTCACTTCCATTTCACTGCCTAGTGCAACCCCACACACTCGGCTAGTTGCACACAAACTGCACCGTTAGCTTTCAGCGGAGCTAACCTGGCCATATTTCAATTCCAGCGTCTCGCAGCCTGCGTCTCAGATGGTCGTTCTCCCGCTCCCTGATCGCTATCTCCTCCTGGTACTCCAAAATCGTGTCCTCGACAGACTTGTAAATCTCCTGCGCAGCGAGCATGAGACGTTCAGTCAAAAAGACGTTTAAAAACTGCAGTTTGGTCATTTTCTTGGGTTGCTCGGAGCTCTTGCTATCATCCAAAATGGACCAAAAAAGATGCTCGACCCAATCACGTGACCCGGAGTTGTCTCCTCTTCTTCTTCTTCGCAAGCTCCTTGTACCCAACTCCCCCCACCCAACCCCAAATACATTCTGCGACTCAGGATAGGACCTTGTGAACAGTTTCGGTTCGGCCTCAACTAAATCCCTTGCTGGTTATGGATAGGGGTTACACCGGATTGGCAGAGATGGGTGGTCCAGGAAACTTCAGGTCAAGGTGTGTGCGACTGTGCGTTTGTTCGTGGGGGTTGGGGTGCTGGGGGGGGGGGGGTGTAATGTGTGTCCTAA
Source organism: Psettodes erumei (assembly GCA_016785225.1). Classification (NCBI taxonomy): domain Eukaryota; kingdom Metazoa; phylum Chordata; class Actinopteri; order Pleuronectiformes; family Psettodidae; genus Psettodes; species Psettodes erumei. The sequence goes on along the minus strand of JAFBJZ010000666.1, from coordinate 2,998,074 downwards.
TTATGACCAAGCTGCAGGTTAAATGAAAAGGCTGTTTCTTGACAGTTTCCTGAAATCACTGGAGTGCGCGCGCGCACACACACAAACGCACATCGTTACCATTACCATTCTCTAAGTCTAGACGGAGAATTCCTTCTTCATTTTATTCTTACCTATGTTGGCTGGTGAGTTCAGAATGCATCGAAGTAGCAGAAAGATGCAAACACAAACAATAACTTGGACACATGGTTGTGTTGGATTATTATGAAACGAAGTGTTCTTATTTGTCATCACACCATGTCATGCCATAGCCTTATGATATGTTAATCACTGCTTCGCTGCTGCTTGCTCATCAGAACAGAACGCACCACATCTGATTTTAACCCTCACTCGGGTCCAGCTAGAGCCGGTTGGCTACACATAGCAAGACACTGATAACACTCAGAGTCGCACTCCCTGGCGCCAAGAGGATAACACTCAAGGATATGCGCCCTGGTCGCAAGAGGAGTCAAGATGCATAAAAACTTATGATTTCCTTAGTTCAGGGCTTCGTCTCTCCAACTCTTAAAGTGGACGGGTCGAAGCCTCAGCGCTGACTCTATACTCATCTTCCGTGCTACTAAAATAAATTGTTAATCATACGTCGTAGTCGTGTCTTCTATCTTATTACTGTTTGACTAACTTCCTTCCCCTGGAATAAAGTTCCCGGACGAAAGGACGCGGCAGTGCCCGGTCCAACAGTTGCACCAAGTTTAATGGAGGGAAGAAACACTGCACACTGCACACAGTATGTGCATTATACTTAGTTTGCATTTAATCATGCAAAAGTAAACCCCAAATGTTTTGCAACTCCGTGTGACAATGCGCCATCTCACAGAAGTCCCTAATACAAACACCCAACCATTGCATCTACTGTAGCTAAATGATACGCACCGACGTGGCCTCACACGTGCACTGTGTGTGGACAGTGAGCGGAAAGTATGGTTATAATGTAAAATAATGTTGCCAAATGTTTCCAATTGATTGTTTTGTGGAAAAACCGGGAGGACTTTGTCATTAAACCCAATTACATTAATTAAGAAATAACTTTTTCCCCCTCAATGCATAAAACAACTATCGTTGCATGAATACTCCGGATCAGCAGGCGGCGTAACGCGGGCTCAGCGTCTGAAAGGCGGAAGTGACAGCAACATCAAGCTCGTGCAGTCCTCCACGTGTGAGAGCGTTTCAGTCACATTGGCAGGTCCACAACAGCACCATGAAACGACCGAGTAAGTAAACACCGACAGCGATGTAATATCACTTTATTGACTCATTAGATTAAAAGAAAATAACTCTTTGATGCATTATTGTTCGGTCAATCCACCTAGCTAATAAGTTAACTACTAGAAGCCGCCACTGTTTGGTTTGCATTAGCCATCAGGTCTTTAGCCCGCAGTTCAACCAACGTGAATCCGTTTTACTTTTGTCTGCAGAGTTAAGGAAAGCAAGTAAGCGGCTCTCGTGTGCCAAACGTTATAAAATACAGAAGAAGGTAAGTGGATCACTTCTTTTTTTTTTAAAAGATAACTTTTCCTTCACGACCAGGAGATGAACGTTTATAGTTCAATGCACGGCGAGGCCTGCGCTAACGAGACGAGAAAGCTACTGCTGCTCTTAACTGTCCGACGCCGTCTCGACTCGCTTTCATGTCCGCGAGGAGTTGGAGTTACATGGTCGTGTTTGGCTTTTAGGTCCGGGAGCATAATAAAAAGCTGCGGAAAGAGTTGAAGAAGAAAGGAGTGCGCAAACGAGTAAAGAAGGATCCCGGAGTGCCCAACAGTGCGCCCTTCAAAGAGGAGGTCCTGAGGGAGGCAGAGCAGAGGAGGCTACAGGTTGGCTCTCACGACGCCTTGCTATCCATTTTATTGCAATGTCGATTCTGTATAAATGCAGTGATCCCTCCCAAAACGTTGCTGTCTCTGAATTATTTTTTTAAAACAAATTCTTATATCGCAGATTGAAGAGGAGAACGAGAGAAAGAAGCAAGCCAAAAAAGAGGAGCGAGCCCAGAAGAGGAAGAAGGAGAAGGCGGCTGCAAGTAAAGAAACCCAAGAACCCAAGGCCAAGCGGGCTCGGCAGGTGAGAGAGAAATGCTGCAGTCGTCTTTTAAATCAGGTTTGAATCATTTTATTGTTGACCAACTTTATATTTTTGTCTCGTTTTTTTATCGAATCAGAATGACAAGGATTCAGAGAAGCGCACTGGTCCAGACAGGAATTCAAAACAGTTCCTTTGTGGTGAATTGAATAAGGTATGACAACACAAGCATCTTACAATGGGAAGACATGATGCTTTTTATAGACTCATCTGTTAATGCTCAATCTGATCTCCCTCTCCTCAGGTAATTGATGCATGTGATGTACTAATAGAAGTCCTCGATGCTCGTGATCCACTTGGGTGCAGATGTCCACAGCTGGAGGAGGCGGTGCTGAGTAGGCCTGGCAACAAGAAACTGCTCTTGGTTTTAAACAAAATAGGTAAGTGGACATGAGGCGCTGCCGTGTCAAATTATAGTTGAGTCCACGCAGCGAGTAGCAGGTTTGTAGCCTGTTGTGAATTTAAATGAAAAGAAGATTGACTGAATGTTAAATCATGTATGTTGTGTTGGATTTTCTGTGCTGCAGACCTGGTACCGCGGGGGAATCTGGAGAAGTGGATAGAGTGTTTACAACAGGAGTTTCCCGTTGTGGCGTTTAAAGCATCAACACAGATTCAGGACAAAACAGTGGTAGGAGAAAAATGTTTCGATAATGCTTTATTGGAAACGCTGTCACGCTCCAGCTGAATTGTTGGTTGGTGACATGTGTTGCTCCTCAAATGTGCCTCTGGATGTGATCACGCCCATATTCAGAGATTTAATTAATTGCAGTGCAGATGAGCGAGAGGTCAAATAAAGAGTATGCAGAAGTAATTGACGTTAATGTGGTCAGAAATGGAGGATTGAGAAGGTTGAGCAGCCTGTGTCGTGCTGTTATAACTGGTTATAACCTCCGAGATTAACCACAAAAACCACAAAATTTGCCGGCTGTGTTGTTGACAGAGCTGGTGTGTGTGTGTGTGAACAAAACCAACTTAAAAACAATGTTTTTCCAACATCTATATTTTCTATGTTGTGTTATTCAGACAGTGGCAAGGGGCGTCAGACACTTGGAATACAAATTAAAAAAACTGTTTTAAATGTGGATGTACTTGAGTGAGTTTACATGTCTGATTGTGTCTTGGTCAGCAAGCCAAGAAGAGAAGAATAGTGGCCTCCAATGAAGTCCTGGACAGATCCAGAGGAGCGACCTGCCGTGGAAACAGCTGCCTCACTGAGCTCCTCACAAGCTATATGGCAAAACTAGAGAATGAAGCTTCACTCAAAGTTGGCATAGTTGGCAAGTACAATTTTTTTTTTTTCCCCCAGTCCAAAATGACTTTATTTTCTTTTTCCACTTTTTGACAAAGTGACTTTCTTTTGATTTTGATTTTTCCATTGATTTCTGGTAACCGTGGATTTGGCTGAACTAGAAAATACAGTTTTTGGAGGGATTGCAGCCTTCTGCAAAAGCCGAAGCTGAATTGCGTTGCTGCCTTGAATCTGTATGAAGAAGCAGTTAAAGTTGCATTAAGAGAAGGTGATCTGAATCACATGTGTGTGCCCACCCTCAGCGGTTGCCATGGTGATGCTCAGGCCCCAGTTCTTGGAGAAAGGCAGAAACGAATGTTGCTCAAATTGCTGATATTTCTAGTTATTATAGTTATGTGAGGGCTTTACAGCTCTGTGGCATTGACACACTGTCTTCTGTTTGTTTTGTGTTATTTGGGAGTTGTACAAAATACACAGTCAGCACTGACACACTTGTCTTTTTCCCTCAGGCTTTCCTAACGTCGGAAAGAGCAGCCTCATTAACAGTATGAAAGGGATCCTGGCCTGCAACGCTGGAGTCAAGAGGGGAATCACAAAGTGAGTGACAGGGATGAAAGTACTCTGATCACCACTATAGCATTTTGTGCATCACGTTGCATATTTAGTGGAATTCTCTGCTACATCTCGGAGACATGAGCAACTGCTTACGTTGCAGTTTAAAAGATGCTTTGCCTCATATTTCTTCGACCCACCTTACCACGGCTTATCCCCTTTTGCCAGCCGTTAACTCTTACCAACCCTTTCAGATCCATGCAGGAGGTGCACATCTTAAAGAATGTGAAGCTGGTAGACAGCCCCGGAGTCGTGGCATCGCCGTCCAACCCACCGGCCTCCATGGCTCTGAGGAGCCTGCAGGTGGAGGACGGGCAGGAGAACGTGCTGGAGGCTGTCAGGACTCTGCTCAAACAGTGTGACAAGACCCAGGTAGGAGGAATTTCCTTCAAAGAAAGATGTGTCTGTGGACACACTGTGTGGACTGGTTACATGGATTGGGGAATGAAATGGCTGAAGGCACTCAAGTAATCTGGCCTCACTGTTTCAGGTCATGCTTCAGTACAACGTCCCAGACTTCCGAAACTCCCTGGAATTTTTGACCTTGCTCGCCAAAAAGCGCAGTTATCTGCAGAAGGGTGGCGTCCCGAACACAGAGCAGGCAGCCACAGCTTTCCTTGCCGATTGGACGGGGTGAGTTTGTATTTACCTAAAGGGTTATGAGGGGCAGGCAGCTGCAGTGCATCGGTGTGGAAATGAGGACAAAAAACGCATTTCTGGATTTCACTGTGAAGACTTCTAATCCAACTCTGATCCAAACACCTGTGCCTGGAAAATTGTAAATATGAGAGAAGCGTATGGAGCGCTACACGCCTCGCTTGTTCTTGATTCACTAAATCAAGTGTGTTTGGTTTGATGCCTCCTCAGAGCCAAACTGAGCTACCACTGCAAGGCACCAGAGAACAACAGCCCCCCTGCGTACCTGTCCGACGCCGTGGTCGCTGAGATGAAGAACGGGTGGGATCTAACCAAACTGAAAATGGGCAACCAGGAAACTGTCAAAGGTATTATCATATAACTTGCCTAACCTAACCTTAACCCCAAAAATATTACGGGGTTATTTCAGGACATAGCGCTCGCTTCATCAGCAAAGCCATCACAGCCCCTAAGCCCTTGAGGAAAAAATGTGTGATAGTCAGTCAGCTGGATCACGTGGTGTAAAGAGCAATATGGCCTCTTGGGGGGCCGTTACTGGGCTTTCATACACTTCGCTTGTCAGTGTGCTGCAATAGAAACAATGTAGTCACTCCTGTCTGTGTCGCTGAAAACAACTTTTGCTCTTGTAGGTGTTAAATTTCCAAACCAGATCAGCAGTATAAGCTTCATCTCCAAGGGCCCGACTGCTGGCCTGCTGAGCCTCAGTGACATCACTCCAGAAAAACCTGATGCTGCAGCCACAGAGATGGAAGCAGCACAGAATGATGAGGTAACAATTAATACATATATTTTTTAAATGATCGTCTTTTGGAGAATTTTCCAATGATAGAGCTGCTATAATGCTCAAGGCCTGGCCAAGCTTCGAAATGAGGACAAAAATGCAAGTCTTGATTTGTTATGAAGACTTCTAATCCAACTCTGATCCTGCTGGCTGGACCGTGTTTTCTTTGTTGAAATCACTGTGTCTCTCGAGGATTGTTGGAATTTAAATAGCCGAAACATCTGCTCTCCCTGCAGCCTGAGCAAACTGCTGAGGAGGCGAGTACAAAGGAAGAACTGGAGACAACAGAAAAGGCTTCAGTCACACGTAAATTCAATTTCTTTTAAGTTCTTCAAATTTCTTTATTAGTAAAAACCTACACCCAGTCGGTCATATTTTTACATCTTGCCTTCTCTGCAGAAAAAAACAACAAAGTGCAGTTCCTGCCTGTTGACATCAGCCTCTCTGCGGCTGCAGCAGATGACGCCTATGACTTCAACACAGACTTTAAATGAGCCTGGCCTGTACACTGCCTCTGAACTCGCGCCTTTGCTCACGTGGTCTGATTGGGGGACGCAGACCTGGACGAGTCAGCATGCAGCACGTGACGGTGCTGATGAAAGGACTTAACTGTCAGCCATGTTTGACCATCCCTGCCTGTCCTGCTGGTTGACTGGTTTCAGACTAGGCTTAAGCTTGTCATTTATGTGTGGCCTTCACTCACTGCTTAAACCTGAGGACAGTGGGACAGTTTCTTCAGAGAAGGACATACATTTATCCTAGATGACATTTTTCAGTAGATAACATTGAATTTTGTTTGTCTATGGCCAATTGCTGTCCAGGAAATGGACACAGCATCTACAGTTAAGGGGTTATGTATTTAATCAGACTTCTCCCTTGTCCACCAAATATTTGTAATATCTTGCATCAGTGCAGAATGTTTATAGTAGATGACTTACTGTAAATGTAATAAATCCTCTACATATTCCACATCTCCTTGCTGTAAAAGTTTTTTTCTTTATGGCTACAATAATCAAAACTGAAGGTTTTATACTGTAACAACATTTTAAAAGCATTTTATTCCTATTTGCACACAAACTTGAAAACCGTTAGTATTGGAAAAAGTGTAATAGAGATAACTGGGGAATAAAACCACAAGATTTAAATGATAAAAAGGTAAGTTTTATTTCACGTACTATACAAAAGTATTTACACCTGCAAGGTGAGCGGATTTTGACGCGTGTATAAAATTCCTGACAGCAAAGGGATAGAGCATGAGTAACATTGTGTATCAGTTTCTGCTGAGTTGCAGTTTGCTTAGTGGTCTGCATATAAAGTTATAAACCACAATAACAGAATGAAAAGCAACACGATACTGCATTAGTATTAACTTACAGCCAAGTGACAGCAGCTAACTTGAGTTGAACTGTGGCTGTCACTCAGAATAACAGGGTTGGGGGGGGGGGCAGACTTCAATAGTGTTTGTCTGCTTGCAAAGGAAATGTTGAACTGAGCACACACAAGTGTAAAAACTCGGGTCATAACACCCATAAATGATCTTACGTGCAATTAAGAATTTAAAAAAACAACTCCTTTTTCACAGGAAGTAATGAATTGAGACATGAAAAAAAACCATGAGGCATCTGCTTGGCTAATATTACAATTCAGACTGAAGTGATAACTCTGAAGGGAACCTTTTTGCAGCAGTTCAACCATGGGGCCAACTGTGCTACACCATTATATCTGAGGTAACTGTAGAAAACCACTTACTATTCAAATAGAGCAAACTCAGCATTATTCAGCTGCATGTAAACAAACGTCAAGTCTCAATGACTTTGGCAATGGTGGCGTTTCACAAGGTATCACTGCGGCCTGGGACTGATGCATACATTTCTGTTCAGATGCCACACATCTCTGCTGTTCAGGATAAAAATGCTGCTTTTATGGGGAGGAAAATGCAGTCTCGGCCTCTTAAGCAAAACAGTCCGGTTTCGGCAGTTTATCCGAGCGAGTCAAAGCAATCTCAAATCTCAAGGGCAACATGCTCTGGGTACAGAAGAAATTCTGTGAGCTCTAAGGACAACTGGGGTACACAGGTTTACATGTTCAGAGGATGGTATGGCAGAACTCAAATACAGGGCCAGCTAGTGAAAAGGCCTTACATAGTTCCTGAGATATCACGATACGAGGTCCTCCTGGGACAGGGCTTGGCCTGGCTGGTCGAAAAGGTTCCCGAAACCAATTTTGTCAGTCTAGTTGTCCCCTGCGTGTTTTCGCACGGGATGAAATTTTCCCGTCGGATCTGGTAGGAACCACTTGTCCCACACGTCAGAAAAAGAGGATGTTCTCCCCCAGGGCTTGTAGTGTCCATTCCAGTGGAGCAGTTTGGCAGCTTTTACAAACTGTGGGGAGTAACGGTTTCCAGCACCTGTGTTGCCTGGACGAAATTTACATTTACGTCATACATTTGTTGTCAAAAAACCTTAAGCAGAAATGATTTACTGATACTGCAACAAAAGAAATATACCTAGAAAAACCTTACATCCTTCTCAGCAAATGGGGCTTCCAAAATCAATTATGATTTCTGGTGCAGTTAAACTGACTAGATAGATGGCAAAATCATACACACCTCTGCCACAATATTAAAACCAGTTGCTTTTTTTTAACCTTGTGGCAGATGAGTGTATATGTGGAGGAATCACACAAACCTCCCTAAGAAACAATAATTATACCCCTAACCCCAACCACAACTTACCGAGGTGCCTGACATGCCACATGGGGTCGATGCTGGAGTGACGTTTGTAGAAAACAATGAGGAGAGGAGGAGTAGTGATACTCTCTGCCAGCGTTTTGCTGTACAGATCCTCCCTGCAGAAATGGACAAATTTAGCTCAATGCTAACAAAAAGAGTCAGCTGGATCAAAACTGTAACTGCAGCAAGATGCAGCTGATCCTAGTTTTTCCCTCCCCAAACCCACCCCTGTTTTGAACACTGTGTGGAACCTACCGTGAGTTGAGCTCCATCCAGTACTCCAGCTGCTGGGTGATGTTCTGGTTCTTCCACTCCGTCAGGTTGGCGATGATGACCCCGGGGTTGAAGGAGCACGTGTTGGCCCTCATCCCCAGCTTCTTGATAGCCGCCTTCTTAAAGTCCAGGAAACCTATGTAATTATTCTATTAGAAAAAAGATTAATTAATGAAATGTCACCATAATATGAAAAGAAATATTCCACATTCGGTTATTTTTTTCCCGTAACTGAAAAAAGCCGGCTCACGCAAGATGCCCACCTGATTTCCAGCCCCTCGAACGATGCCCTTAGCAGAAGCTGAATCACAGTCATCTGAGAAAGCAGCTGCGTGTCCTGGTTTGAGGTTGGTTTCATAAAGCTCTTGAATGTCCCCTGATATCCCAGAAAAATCATGAAAAGCCATTAATTCTCTTCCATAAAGTCTTTCTTTTACTGCCATAAGTTACTGCCTTTTTTAAGTAACATGAGAATACATTAGTCAGGTAATTCTCTTCTTTTATGGTGGGGTCTTACCTTGTACAATGATATCGTCATCCAAATAGATGGCTTTCTCTGCCTCTGGTATGTACGCAGGCAGATAAAACCTGGCAAAAGTCAACTGTAAACTAGACCATTAGAATAGGGTTTGCAAGAGATGAACTTTGGCAAAAAAATAGTATGAATATTTATTTTGGGTAAGTGATATTCTGTTGTCTCACCGGTTTTACAGTATCCGCTGTCTGAGGATCTTTAAATATCTTCCCATTGAGGACCTCAGGCTGGAAGATAACTATTTTGTGTTTGACATTTTTTAACTTTGTCTTGCCCAGCCACACTCTGTTGGTAAGCCAAAAAAATGGTTGTGTCAAACTTTTCAATCTGACCTGCATTAATATGCCCCATGAAATACAGTGATACAGTGTGTAGTAACACAGTGAGCGAGACAGACTTGCTCCAGTGTCTTACTTTAGGTGATCCACTGTGTCGTTCAAGGTCACAATGGTGAAGACAACATTGGCTTTGCTGTTCTGGTAGACACTGTTCATGGCCGCAACCACAGCACCGAGTCTCTCCTCAGCAGCAGTGATGAGGACAGGTATCTCCTCTCCTTTTCTCGTGGACTCCAGTTTGAGGTCTGGAGACAACTCGGACTCAAAGGGAAGAATCAGCCCCGCATCTGCGTGGAGACACATCAGGGGTTTCACAAACTGCTCTCCCGTGGTTGAACTTATCCAATGTGGATACACACAATAACTGTGCTCCAGATATTCTGGGGTGGCGAGTGTGTGTGTGTGTGTGTGTGTCGGGGGGGCTGCTGGCACACAGTATACCACACCCAGCACAAAGATGAACACACCTCGGTGTTCCTTGTGTAAGAAATCACTGAGGTTGAGGAGATTTCGTTGAACGATGATCAGGAAGGCTACAGCCAGCAGCACAAGGATGACCACATTTACTGAAAGAAACATTGAGGAGCTAATATTAATAACAGCAGAACTCCACAAAAAAGTCATCTGAAAAAGTAGTTCAGCGGTTTCGATTTAACTTTTGATTTTCATTCATGTCCGACATGCAAATCAAGCATCCGCTTCATCCACACTGGCTCACCTCTCCTCAGTGTCATGACAAAAGCCACATGCGTCTCTCCAGCACGTCAGATGAAAATCAAAATAGATTTTTTTAAAAAGAAAACAGGTAAAAGTTGATGTGACTGCAGGCCAAGAAGTATTAGCTTGCTGACTTATGAAGACTGGGATGAACCCGAACTACTACTACTACTGCTGCTGCTGCTGCTGTTGTTGCTGCACCCTTGCGTGGCGACCGCATAAACGTAAAACGAGACCGTCTGCAAAACGGTGGCTTTCAACTGTATTTTTATACGCTCAAAAGCAAAGTGTTATGCAGCGCAAGCGAAATCGGCTGTCAAAAGAAACCGGAAAAGAAAAGCAAAGGCAATTTACGCTCAAGCCAAACTGCCAACTCAACATCAAGTTTGTCCGCTACCACAGTTGACGAGATGCCCGCGTGTTTGCCTGATTGTAAAATTGCATTGGCTTGCTGTTTTCTCCGCACAAAAAGTAATCACCAGTTACATTTCATGATGTACATGTGGGTGAATTACTGCAGATACAAGTCCACGAGTGTACGATTAAAATGTAACAGCGAAAAGTCGTTTGACATACGGTCAGGCAAGTCATTTAGGGAGGCTTTCCACTAACACGGAACCGCATTTCTCAGCAACACGCAGCACTCGATACCATCCATGGCATTTATAGATCTGTGGACCTGCACAGCGACGTAAGTGAAAACGTCTGCAAACACCCGGATGCACTTCTCACAATACAACGTATCTATTTGAGGCCGGAAATCAAGCTGCTTCGGTTGGATTGCACCCGTTAGGACCAAACTTTGTCAGATAAATTTTCCTCATTTTAAGTGGAAAAATGCTGGCTATATTCAAGTCCATCCCCACGCACATGGTGAGATTTAAAGTGGTGATGTTTGGTGTGGACCTGCGTGGTTATGTTAGCCGCGGTCCGCTCATGCTTTTCTGTGGAGCTAACGCTAACTTGCCTAACGTTAGCTGGTGGATGTGGTGCTGACGATGGTAGCAGCTGCCGGATAACTTTACATTCATCACCCGAAACTAAACGGCAAAGTTTTCTATCTCACCAGTCGCACACCAGATGCACAATTTATCTAACGTGTCAGTAGCTGTTCGTTGCAGGGTGAAGTTCACGTGAATGTTGCCATGTGAATTTTGTGTTTTCTGTGCCTTCTGCATTTACCCAAGTAGAATCATTACGCATGCGTGCCTTAAACAGGACTTAATTGTTATCACGCGTTGTGCTCAGATGTGTTTGTCTTCTCGTTGTGTTGCAGGATTATAAAGGCCAGAAGCTGGCTGAGCAGATTTTCCAAGGGATAATACTTATCTCAGCGGTAAATCGCATGCAGAACAAGTCATTCGAAACAACCCATTACGATGGCGTCGTGTTTTTAGCTGTAGTCCCATTCACCGATGCCCTTTGCATCTTCTTTTCAGGTGATCGGATTCGTGTATGGTCTGATCATTGAACAGTTTGGGTGGACAGTGTACATAGTACTGGCTGGCTTTGCTGTTTCCTGTGTGGTAAGCATTTGCTTTCCGTAGTTGTCTGCTTATTTTGTGAGGAAGGAATACTATATGGATTTGTTGCGCTCCCAAAGATAATGACTGAGGTTTCTGCCACAACTCAGCTTGTGGTTGTGTGCCACGTCAAGACAACAGGTGATATTATACCATTGTTTTTGTTTCTGTCTTTGACTTTAGTTGACCTTGCCTCCGTGGCCTATGTACAGAAAAAATCCGCTGTCCTGGCAGCCAGTTGTACCAGAGATCAGCGGTGAGTCCAGCCAAAAACCTCAGGAAAGCCTCAAGAAGAAAAAGCACAAATAACTGAGATCTGTCCCTGCTCAGTTGTTCGTACACCTTTTTATATTTCAAATGATTTACAGTTCACATGTGAAGCATTTAGGAAGAAAACGTTGTTACAGTGTTTATCAGTCAATGATGAAATACTTGTGCGTCCAGATAATAAACATCTGATACAGTCTATGTTTTATAAATGGGGTGTTTTCATTTATATTTAATTATTTTTTTCTGTGGAGGTTTCTGAATTTTGTGTTTACTGTGTTATGGAAACAAAGATGCAACTATTAAGCTCTTTTTGTCACTTTTACAGAAATGCTCATTTTATTTTGCTTCTCAACATCATGGAAAATAGGTGTAAACGAAAAAATACATTTAGCATTTATTTGAAATAATTGCAAAGTTAATATCTACAATTAATCTACACTAAATTAATTTGTGTACATGAAAATAATAGAGCAGGACATGTGAGATGTTCTGTCTTCACAGATGCAGCACAGGTGAAACAATTGTTTGACTTCTGGCTTGCTTTATAAATAAACATTGTGTCCAGTGCAGGAATTGGAAAGACATGGTGCTATATATATATTATAACAATTTAAATCTTTGCATAGGGATCCTGAAAAATACAGGACTAATTTCACATATTGTATTTGTACTGGAATGAAGTGAACAAAATTTACAGATCTGAAACAGCATCAACCAATTTTCACTTCAGCACAAGTTTGCAAGAGCTGTCAAAGTGTTTGCGCCTCTTTTGAGCGAGCGCCCATGAGAAGCGACAAGAAAATGCGAATGTGTACGCTCCCCTGTATACGCTGTTGTTCTTCAAAACTTGAAGGCAATATCCTCAAAGAATTTCAGCTGCCTCACCATCACAGCGTAAGCTTGGTACTTCTCATCTCCCATCTGGTCACGAAGGCGCATCTGCAGTAAGAAAAATGATACCGCCTGACATTATTTAGGAAACAAATGGTAGGGGAATTAAACGCTTGAGTTAAAGGCACTCTGGGTTTTGCACATGAGAAAAATTAATTACACTGTGTACTGGCAAGTGAATATGATATGACAGGAGTATACAAGATGATATCAACATTTGCTCATTGGTTGGAAATACGTTAATCCAACTTAATTTAGCAGTCTCAGTGGGTCTCATTTCTTTGTGAACAGATGCTTTCGATCTACAGCGTGTTTGTATGTGAGAAAACGACTAACAGAAAAATTTCAATGAATGCAGTGATCCAACCAATGCGAAATCTGACTTATTTCTGTGTATAACTTCAAAGCCTGGTTACTCTCTTTACAATTTCTAATGGACTTCCTGGTTCAGAGGTGAAATGGATTTCACTTAGGGAACCCATCATATCTGAAAGGCACTGAGCACAAATGAACAGACACAATACACAATGTCCTGTTTGTAGTTACTCCTCCTGACTACTTATTAATGTTATGAAATTTCTTAGCAGTCACACCAGGGGTACAGTGAATAAGATTTGGTATGATGCGTCTGATTTCTTTCAAACCGTACTTCTCGTTTGGTGTCGTCCTCCTCCTCCATGATTTCCATCAGCCTGTCCAGCAGCTTGACGCCCAGGCCCTTCAGCACATCTGTCCTCAGGTGCTCTATGGCTCTTCTTATCTTGGCTGGACCAGATGTGGAGCCTTTCGGAGACAAAGACTCAGTGAACACACGGAGGCTCCACAATGGCCGACTCAATGATGGCGACAGAGTTCGATCAAGTATCTAACCTATTGGTATTTCACCGAGTGACGCGTTCTCGGCTTCCTCTCGAGCTTTCCCATGAAGCACCAGGGTGTCCCTGTACTTCCTGTTCAGTTTGAATTCTGGCAGCGCGGTGGAGCCAAATCTGCTTTTGTCCACCTCGCTCGCACCGTCTCCAGCATCCATTCTCAAGGTTTGGGTCATCATGTGGACTAAATCCTGCATGTCACTGGATTCAGTCTTCCTGCAAATGACCCATACACCATGAATTATACAATAAAGTGACTACACTTTGAGTTGCACTTGCTGTAGATGTTATTTTCTCACCTCTCTTTGCAGTCTCCCTCTGAACGCTCTGTAGAACTCGTGGATGAGCTGCATTCATCATCATCTGACCTTCGCTCCAGCAAGTTATCCTGCTGTAACGAAGCCTTTTTGTCATATTGATAAACAGTCATAAGGCGCAGTTTTCTTTTTCATGACTGTATGAGGTACAGTTGAATGTCACAGTGGTGGAGTGGCGGTACCTTACTGCTGGTCCGAGTGATAAAGTCTGAAACAGATCTGGTAATTTTAGGGCATTGAGGGTCATTGTAGTGATCAGCCGTGGCGGAAGTGACATCATAAGAGGCCCTACGCGCAGCACCAACATCTGGGGAAAGAGCACTGAATTAACCAAGGGAAAAAAATCATCAAATAAAAAATTCCCTTCTCAATTTTTAGAGAGAAAAAATAATGAAACCTCCTTTTACTTAAGGCTAAGCTTAGATCTCACCATAAAGTCCTGGCGTCAGTTAAGAAAAGTCAATAAGCACCTGATTGGCTGGCACACTCCTGGGACTGCCTCAGTCTCCTCCTCTCTCTGGCAGACAGAGGACGATCCTGAAAACAAAATTGTTCCACATGGTACGTTACGGATAAACAGGATCTGCCGTATTCAGCCAGAACAAACAGCTCTACCAAAAGCATTAACCAAGGGCTGAAAAATGTACAAAAATATTGGGATTCCATGTGTCTTTCTATATAAAATTATTTTTAGCGGTCTTTGAGTCAGCAACTCAACGCGATAACATCTACCACTGACTGGAAAGGAAGCTAAAGAGAGCTATTTTTTTAAGATTTCAGGATGGTTGATAAAGCTTCTCATTTTGCCAGAAACAAAGCCTGTGTCTTTGGCAGTGAGGTTTTTCCAGAATCGTACGTGGATTATGGAGTGTGGCCGTATACAGAACACGTGTTGGGGAGCGCTCTCACCTGTGGCGGCGGTAACAATCCCTCCGTACAGGAACCAGCTGAGGCGGAGGTTGCGGCCACATCAGCTTTCTTGCTCTCTGTATTCCTCTTGTTCCTCCGTCTCCCCTCCATGGCTCTGCTTTCCACAGGAAGTGGAGGTAAAGGTCTAGGACAAGCAACCTTGGACTAAAACAAGACAAAAAAATGCAATATTAACTGAATTAATCTCAGGAACATGTTTTTCTGACTGCAATATTACATTTTAGATGACTAAAATTGATTTTAACCTGATATTAACTCATGTATCTACCTTGTCCTGATCTCCATGTGTCCATCTTATGTCCCCCGCTCTGTTCTGTGATACAGACGGCTCTGATGAACATTGCAGGGGAGTTTGGCATGGAGTGGTCAGACCCGGCCTACTGGCTGGTAACGGAGTTTCCTCCTGATCAGGTTCCTAAACAAACACAGTTAAACTTTTGTTTTTTCCAATGTGATAAAAATCTTCCCACAAAACATGAAAAAAAACAACTTTGTGCCACTGTGTGTTAAGCTTTGTTACGCAATCAGCTTTGGGGCTTCATCCTTAGACGGGTTCACAGAATAAGTGCAAGATCTTGAATTTCTTACCAGCGTCGGCGGAAACGGCTCTAACAGCTTTTCAGTAGATTCCAAGTTGCTCTACAAAGAAATAAATTAACGCCTGTAAAAACCGGACAAAACTTAATGAGGAAACAGGAAAAGTATCGCTCAGTTGTTATCAGCACTTACATGGACGTCTGAGGTATGCAGGTACCGTGTTGGTGCTCCCTTGAGAAGGACAAAGGTGTCATTTTTACTGTCCATATTCCCTTCCACAACCACTCCGCTATTTTCTATACTGGATTTGTTTGCCGATTTCTTCTCAGGGATAGAGAAAGTAGCCCCGCTCTCCACTTCCAGCTTTGGGTTCTGCATGTCAGCCTCTTGAAGTAGCTCCATGGTATCATCCTTAACGTCCGCATCTGACATCTGCTTCTCCCCCAACACACACTGTGCATCCCCGGAGTTTGGCGTGGCCTGCAGCTTGATGTCTAACAATCCATTGGGTGCCCGTCCGCCGTCCCCTCCCCCACTGCCAGCGCCTGATAGAGGCTTCAGAGGAGGCTTGACGGGGGAAGGAGGGGGAGAAGGATCTGGTTTCCCTCTTCCCATGCCGTCTTTGTGCACGCCGTGAGTCACCTGTTCATAATCTGCCCGGTGGTGTGACAAAGCTGAGGGGGGCCTCTGCACCTGTCTCTTCAACCGGTCCTCATCCTCCTGCAGAGGGATATCAATATTGATGTTGCTGACAGTTGCCAGGGACTCAAGGCTGCCTTTAAGAGCATCGGGCACGGGGGCTTTGGGTGGCGGAGGTGTTTGGACTGGAGCAGAGTCGGCCACGCCGTTCCGAACTTTACGCTGCTGTGATTTCTCTTCTTTCTGAGGACGGAGGGGAAAACGCTAATCATGAGACTGACATGGGAACAGAAGAGGCTTGGCTGAACACATGGCTCCAGCTTTTGACGCTGGCTGACCAGGATAAATCTACACCACACATGTTGAGTGCAAACACACATTGCTGGAATTTACACAGAATATGTCATTCCAACAACCTGGGTGTGCTGACATGAATGCTCTTTTCTATTGATTGTGTGTCAAGCATCATTGAGCAGAAAATACATGTATGGCATGATTCATTTAATGCACAGGAATGTAGCATAACAACGAAAATATCAGAATACATTTCTTTGAGTGAATACACGAAAACTGTAGTGCTGAGTGACTGATAAATAACAAAAATAATAAAATAATAAATAATAGTAAAATAATCATATTGATGATTTCCACAATGTTGGGCCTTTAAAGTAAAGACTTTCTGAAAAGAGTTTTCTGTAAAAAAAAAAAAAAAATAAATTGGGTTTGCTATTGGTCAGTGACTCACCCGTTTCACCCTGGCGAGAGGTTCAGGCTGAGGACTTGTAGGCAGCCTCTCAGGTTTGGGCTGTGGTGGCAGTCCAGGCGATGCAGTGTTAGCTCTACAATCTCCACTGCCACTCACAGCTTTCTTTCTTGACTTGGCAGTTTTTCTGGGGTAGGAAAAAACCCAAAACCATTGCAAGCCTCTACATACAGTTCAAATCAGAATTCGACGAAAGAAATTAATAGTGGATATTAAAAGTTTGTCGTCAGTGACACCTACTCTTTGGTGGCCTCGAGGAACATGGCAATTTGTCTCTTGATGTAGGGCTGTCGGAGGATAAGTTTGACATCAGGCCTGTCTTCGGGTCTCTTACACAGCATGCTCTTGATCAAATCTCCCAGCTGGGGATCATATCTTCCGGGCATCTGTGGCAGCTGATGAGATAACCAGAGGAAACAGTTAGGAATTGTTGTCAGTCTGTTTTTCTTCTCCATAATATTTCTAAATAGTGAGGGTTCAGAACAGCAACATGCTGTCTCAACAGGACGACACTCAAGTATGAAAATCCTGGACAAGATGACATTTACATTTATTACGCTCAACCACAGTCTGCGGTGTCTCTGAAGTCTCAAGAGACATGACGAGCTAAACTGTATGGATGTTTACAAAAACAGTGATCTCAGACATAATCTTTTAAAAGAAATCAAATGCAGCGTTAATTACATTTCAAACTTGACCTCAATTGCATAGCGAACGAAATCTACACATTTAAAGAGATCAAACCCACCTTTCCCTCTACGATGCGATAAACCAGTGAGTTCATGTCCTTGGCATTGAAGGCATGTTTAAGTGTGGACATTTCATACACACAGCAACCCAGGGCCCATACATCGGACTGGAGGAAAAAAAAATACATCCAGTGTAAATCAGTTCTCAATCAGAAATAAACTAGACACAGTGAGAGCAGGTGATGCAAATACCTTGTGGTTATAAGGTTTATTGGAGAACAGCTCAGGACTCATGTAGTAAGGGGTCCCTATGAGTGTGCTGGCCATGTCATTCTGATTCTCCAGGACTCGTGCAATGCCAAGGTCCCCAACTTTGATGATGTTGGTTTTTGTGAGGAAGATGTTCTGTGTTTTAAGGTCTCTGTGAAGGATGTTCCTCTCGTGCAGGTACTGCAGAGCAAAAATGACACGTACTGTGCTGTTATGTCGGGCTTCAGAAGGACCTCGCTCTCAGTGTTACTGCGCGACACGCTGTACCTGCAGTGCCATGGCAATCTGGACGAACCACTCCACCACCTGCCTCTCAGGTAGGAGTTCCCCTTTTTGCTGTTTAAGTCGGTGATAGAGGTCCCCGCCCTCGCAAAAACCCATCACAATGTACAGCTGGCAGTCGCCCCCTTCCCAGGACTCCCTGTACGTCACAATGTTGGGATGTCTCAGCTGGGACAGAAGCTGCGCCTCCTGCTCCGCGGCGCGTCGCTCCCTCTTGGATGAAGTGGTTAGATTCAGCTTCTTGATGACATACTGAAACAGAAGCAAAGTGCGTGCTCACCCACCGCGTCGGGAACGACAGGATGACACGACGATCTTTATCGCCCTGCGTATTGGTGAGCGTGAAGACTTAAGAAACCAAAGCAACGTGTAAAACAAAAAGCTGAACTCAGGGACAGAATTACTTTAGCAAAAATGATGGAGACCGGGGATTTACGACATGTTCAGGACGTAATTTACTCAAAGTAAAGTAGCAGTTCCTCTCCAGACATTTGAACGTGGCGGTCAGTAGTAATTAATTACGCAGCTACGCTTTCTCAAGGCTGAATTGTAAAGTCCTTCCAGTACTTTGGGGACTTTCTGAGGAACACTGCAGACAAGAAACAGCTCCCCTAAAGTGTCATTGCGTGACTTTGTTACGCCGCGCCTTAGCATTATTAGTTGGGCAAAAGGAATGCAGGGGAGCGTAAACAAATCTCGGAGGTCTTAGCCAACTTTGGCTAACTTTAAGCTAGCTCTCTGTAGCATCAAGCCTGGTCCTTTAAAAAGACGTAAAAACGACCCGCAAAAAAACATGCGCGGGTAACGCTGGACGCTGCGCACGATTGCTGCTGCAGGTCGCGTTGAACCCCGCGCATTTTCGTCGTCCCTCACCTGTTTTCGGTCTGATTTGTGTTTGACCAGGTTCACTTCGCCATAGCTCCCTCTGCCAACGACCCTGATGAAGCTATAATTGTTCATCCTTCTTCGACCCTCTTCATAACGCGCACCCGGGACGGCGAGAAACGCTACAGGACTCTCCCCGCGAGGTGAACGGTGTTATTGCGTCCCGCGGTTCATCCTTGGAGGCGAGATAAACGCGAGAGATGTGCTTGGAAAACTTGGCGCTGGCTGAGCGGCTGCGATGATGAGATTTCAGGAAATCAGCAGCGGCCGATAGTTTTTCATCGCTAGGCAACTGGCGGCGGCTCACTGCAGACGAGGGCGAGAGGGTCCAGCCGGACCAAAACACCGCCGCGTTTAAAGCACAGCGCCACCCAGCGTCCGCATCCGGGCAACACGCGGCAGCTTCACGACGGGGACATGTGGATGACATGACTTTTACATTAAATATTATTGTTTGATGATTAAATAATCAACCTTCTGGTGAGACTTCTGTAGGACATTCATCCTTCCACACTCCTAACGTATTGTTAATACACTGACTACTATAAAAAAAAGTCATTCTTTTTCACAGCTGTCAAAGATACAAAAAATAAATATACCTTTGTTTACCCGGTATTTAATATGAAATTGCTGTTTCTTAATAACAGAAAATGCATAAAATCAGTATAAGTAAGCAATATAAGTATATTAATTCATTTAAGTAACATACACCAATTCTTTTTCTTCTATATGTTCTTAGCAACTAGTTTACTGCTGGATCAGGCTGCTGTTTAGTAAGGGCAACTAGTCCTACGGGCTTCTCCCAAATGTGTGCGCTCGAATTGTCCAGAGTTGGGGAGAGAATGCAACGTCAAGAATCCTTACGACTACAATAATATTGTAGTGACCTTACGTGGTGCATTTTCTCATAATTAAAGTCACAGCTCTTTATGACTTCGTCTCAACAACAGTGTCTTAATTTTCTGCGGGGGCCGGAGGGTCATTTCCTGTGCTCGCTTCACCTGTGCGCCACAGTTCGGCCGGTGATTGGCGCGTTGCCCGCCCTGCCCCGAGGTGACGTCAGGAGGAGCGCTGCCTGTGAGGTTGCCGACGGACGACGGATTCAGTGCGAGAGCGCTGGAGAGAGCCGGAGAGACGGACGGTGGACAGTGAACGCTGCCGCTGGACTTCTCTGACAGCTACACTTCAGGTAGGAGCGACCGACGCTGTCATGTCACAAACTTTTACTCTCCCACACAAAGGGCCGGATAGATGCTGGAGCTTTTTTATTTTATTTTTTTTAATTGTTTATTTTTTGACTGCTCCTTCAACAACAATTACCCTGTTAGTGAGTAACGTTAGCGTAACAGGCGCACTTTAGTGTAACGTAAGTTAGAGAGACGGGTTTATTTAAATGAGTGTTAACAAAGGAGGGGCTGAAGTTAGCAGCAGCCGTCGGATGCACTCCCATTCGCACTGAGAAGACCGCTGTGTAACTGAAGCTGCATTTTCGAAGACCAGATACTGACATGATATATGTTGGGGGCTGAAGTCATTGTCTCCCCCCTCCATGCAGACCGGTATAATCTCAGTATTATATTTTAAGACAAGCTTATTTGCAGTATGTCCGGTCATCTACAAATAACCCACATTTTTGTCTTGGAGAGAGCCCTCGGTGTTTTATTTTTATTACTATTATTATTATTATTAACCCTCAAAGCAGAAATGGCGCCACGGTTTTCTTAGTAAACATGACATGATGTCGGTTCTAATTTTCCACCACTTTCCTTGATCGCAAGTGCTTTAAGTAGCCTATTTTTAGTCTTTACTCCTTCCCTCATTTCCCCTTCCCTATTTTGTTGTTGTACCCATTTCCCTCTCAACTCTCTCTCTCTCTCTCTCTCTCTCTCTCTCTCTCTTTCTCTCACTCACTCATGTCCCCACCTATGGGATCTTTTAAGAGGTCTGCTTATCAGTTAATAAGCTCACTTTGAGGAGGAGATTTGCTGTGCGTCATGGACAACAGCTGACCGATCAGACTGCTGTTAGTAAATCTCTCTGTGTTCACCGGTGTAAGCCAATGGTTGCACAGGTTTGACCGATAGGGGGGCCCATGCAGTTTTGGACAGGTACCATCATGGCAAGCAGTTGGCATCCGTTTGATGGTGGAGATCAGACTGGTAGTTTTTCTGATTCCAGTAACAGTTCATGTTGATATCACAACATATTATACAGCGAATCACAAATTGCCTCTGCGATGCTTCCTGTGTGTCTGGGTGTATGGACCAAGAAACACACAGAGCACTCGCACGCCACTGCACAGTCCCGGGAACTTTGTCAGACCCACTGAACCATTTTTATTTGCAGCGCTAAAGACGAGAATGGAATTTGGTTTTGCATTTTACCCTGGTTTTGACGTGCACGTCTCTGCCAATTTAGGAGATGCCTCAGATATCCAGAGACAGGATAGAGCTATTGAGGTGAAGAATGGCAAATGTGGCAATGGTGAGCCGAAATCAATATTTGCCAGTTTGAAGACAAAAGAGAAGCAACTTCTAAGTGTGTCAGTTTGTCATCAGTGTTCACTGTTTCGAGAAAACCAGTGGGTTGTCCCAAGGTTGTCTTTTTTTGTATGTTTGATTCTCTTTCTGTGTGTGTCGTGTTGCCAATAACCTCTAACACCATTGCCTAAATTTCACACTCAAAAAAAAGAAGAAAAATGCAGCGACATGTCATTTTGTCATGTTTAACTGTGCTCGTGTGTATGTATGTGTGTCTTTTCTGTCCACTGCACATCACAGGAATGGGAAACCAGTGAGTACAGCGACTCTCTCTGTGTATACCTTAAACAAGGGTGAATGCTGCATGTCACATACAGTAGTACTGAGGGAATGTGGTTATGGTACTGTGCACCCACCCTCCCAGATCTCAAGCCTTTTCTCAGCCCTGTTGCTTCTGGAAGTTTGAGCAGCTTATCTTCACGCACTGGCCCAAAACTTTTGTCACCAGTGGACATGGAGGGGGTGTTTCTGGCCTTTTACAGCGCTCATCCGATACCTGCATGCATCTCTCCTTTGCCTTTCCCACATTTGTAAAACTTGCCCTGATCTGCCCCTGCGTGTCTGAAACTTGACCCTTTGTGTAGCATTGGCATGTTTGATAAACAGGCCTCCTCGCTCAACTGTGACAATGTCCTTAAAGCTCCAGTGGCTTGAAATGTGTTGTTTCAAATGTGATCCAAAGTTCCCTTACGTAAACCACATCCAGATGTTTGTCACTGGGGCAAAGCGTTACGAAGGAGAGTCAGGTGCATGTCGGTATTTCCTGGTTACACTGCTCCCTTTTGATTCCCAAAATAGATATATCCAGTAACAAGCAGGGCTTGATGCATTCATAGGTTGTTAATGACTTTGATGTGCAGTATCGCTCAATCCCGGTGCATGAATTAACATGCATCTCCACAAATCTCCATACAAGGGGAGATGCTCTAAACAAGTGGTGTGTTCGGAGTGTTTTCTCAACCTTCCATGTCCTCGAAAACAGTCCTGCGTTCTTTCATTTCTTTTTTAGCCTGGAGGTTGCTGCATCTTTCAACACGACTACTGCGGTGTCGTGAAGATATAAGAAAGAAAGAAAGAAGAAATAATGCTGGTCCGATAGAGGAGATAAGCGTTGCAACTTTTGTTTTTTATTTTCGATTACTCCATGTTGATACATGTTTTGGGTGCATCAGTTTATAATTAACCTAAACACAGTTTAAAGTAATTGCTGAAATAGCTTTTTCTGACCATTAGCCAAAAACTATTTCTTTTTAGTCAATGTGAAATACAACAAAGCAATCAAATCCCAAGTCTGCGCAGCAAAATCACCCATATCCGTTACACCGAAACTCTCCTGAATGCTTTTGTATTCTCACACACTGATTACTATGCCTTGAACCTCGCCATATCATTTTTCAGTGAAAACACTGGAGGAAAAAAAATCATGCCCAGTAATGGATCCTCATTTTCCACAGAGACGGGTGTCAAGTTGAAGATGTACTCGGGAATAGAGTTACAGTCTGCTGAGTATTGTTTGTTTCTCCCCTACAGTATAGCTATCAGACTGCAGGAGCAGAGGCTGCAGGACAGCTGATTTACCGGCAAAGCTTTCACACCCCTTCAGCTGGACTTCCTCTTACAGCTTCCTCTTAGCATGTCACTTTGCATGTTACTTCCTTTTTACCTCAAAGGCTTTAACATTGCATTCAAACTGTGGCAGAGGAAACAGCATACTGTGGAATGACACCGATACGCATTCAAATGTGAACTGTAAGATTTGTTCCTAGTGCTGCTGGTTACATTGCTCAGTAAGTTTATGTCAAATGCACACCAAGTTGCACCTCCGGTCATAAATAAAGTACTCGTCAAAACTCGCTGTGAATTGATATGGCATTTCAAATCAAACGGTACCTCTTCTATGGTCATCTGGAACTATATATTGAATATTTGTATGTAGTCGGTCTATATACCTCATGAGGTTATAACATGTTTTTGTCCCTTTGTGTGGTTAAAGAAAAAAACATTAAACATTTGGCCATCAACGTTACCAAAATGATTTTTCCACCTTTGCTGCCAACTGCCATTAGACACCAAAGCAATTTGGACTCTCGGATACCATGGCAGCTACTTCTGGTTTCCATGACAACACGTATGAAGCCTACTTCTGACATTAGGGAAGGCAGCAACAGGGCCGCCGTGTGTGTGTGCGCACGCACACAAGACACATGGCACACGGTGTGTAAGGCACACGTGAAGAGCAACCTATGGATTTAGCCTACGCATGCATGTGCACCTCACTGCAGCCAAAAGAAGCCACCTCCTTTTTTAACATCTATTCGGACATAATTGCAGTAACTAAACAACATTGTTATGTCACTGTCTGTCACCTAATGCCGCTCGTGTACAGAGTTGGAGCTTCTTAAATGATCCGACTGTGAACCAACCCGGGAGATGATTAACTGTGCTATTTAGTCGTCTTTAACGAAACGGCGCTTGTGCAGTCCAGAACAATATGTTACATCATCTCGTAGAGACGGGCTGTGAAGTTGCCAGGCAGGCGGCAGGAACAGAGGAGGAGTGAGGCATGCTGATATGAGCAGGGGCTATTTTAGTCCGCGAGGTCTTGAGTTATAGGCACTCACTGGGTTTAGATGATGATAGCTGTGACAGCAGGGTCGTCTGTGCTCACTCCCACTCTGGAGAGCACTGGCGAGGGGCAAACATCTGAATGTTACCTTTTTGTTTTTCCCGAGAAATATGAAGAAGTGAGACAATGGTGGGAACGGGGAGTGATTCAAGGAATTGTTTGTGTCATCTTACTCCTAAACGTAGCAGAGTATATGAACTTTATGACCTGGTATATTTGATTGTGAACCTAATTTGTAGCAACTCACAGAGCACTTTACAGGCTCTGTAAAGTTATAAATGTATTACTGATAAGCTGACATGTCCTATAAGCTTTATTTTTTGTTTCTTTTCAATGGTGTGCTCCTTCAAACAGATGCTCACTCTCAGGTTTGAGTCATCTACGCCATCTCTGACACTGAGCAGTGCACACTTCAACTTGCACAGGGTAAAATGGTAGTTTACTTATTAACCTAGGAGATAAGGCCATGACTTTTAGCCCTCTCATCCATAAATTCCATTCTTGATCATAAAGATACTTAAACAGGACTGTGGGACATAACTTCACACCAAGTCCAACTGGAGAAAAAAAAATTCTCTGTGTTTGGATCAGATTCTGTCTGCGAACAGCACTGCAGCAGCCACTTTGAAGCAGTTGCGGACTCAATTTACCTGTAACAAGTGTCCCAGTATAATGGATAAAATGCAACATGTGCCTATACGTAGCTAATCTGCATCCTCTGCATGTTTTGTGTGTGAAATTAGTATAAGAGAGGAAGCAGGGATGACCACATTCTTCAGCTACTTGAGAGACATGCAATTGTAACGTCATGTCAAAACTCTCAGTGTGTCAATACTGGTCTCTTTTTTTTTTGAGAAACTGTAATATAGGAATTTGCAAGTTAGAGAGGATTCCTGTCTGAAAGTGCTTTTGGATAGTATGACATTTTTTATTCATTTTTTCCATTCTTTTTATTGTTTTTTCCATCATGTAATTTGATTGAGAACCTTTTGCTGCGGGAAATGTTCATCCTCTACAGGGCCAATGCAAACCCCAGGCACCCTCAACATTAAAATAATAACACAACAGCCCATGTAAAAGTGGATACACAGCAGACCGACACAGGACCCACCACTAACTAGCAGTTATTCCACATGCTTAATGTAAAGTACTTTGACTTGCCTCTGTGTTTGAAAGATAAAATATAACCCTGACTTCCTTTAAATTGTAGACTGTTTTGGGGACTTCAATATTTCCCAACTGGCAGCATCTATTGCATACTACTGCTAATGTAGTACTACTTACTCAGGTGACAAACAGTGATAGACATCCACTGATGTCAGTCATCTGTTAAACATGACTAACTTCAAGAAAAGTGAAAGTACTGTAGGTGCGGGATGTTATTCACTGCAGGCAGGTGGATGGCGGCCGTCAAAGTGTTGCTATTAATGTACATTTGCTCCCTGTCCTCTCTTTCCTCACCAGTATTGTCTCCGACCGTAACAACAAGAAGATGCCACTGGGTGACGATTCTCATGCCTGGAAAAAGAAGGCCGCAGATGTGAAGGAGAAGTATGACTTCAAAGAAATCTTGGGAACGTAAGTGTGTCAGCGCCAGTGGCAAGAGCCACACGTGTTTCAGCTTTGCATGTTGGCTTTTTCCCACTCTGAGAAACATTGTCATGATTTGACTAAAGGGTGCGTGGGTTTTTATTTAATGATTCATTTAATGCCTTATTTGTTAGATGTTTTCTCAGATGAACAAAAAACAGGAAATTTGCATTTGTTTTGTTTCTGATCCCATGCAGTGGTTTTGTATTGAATTGAATTTTTATAATCATTATGCAAATATTTGGGTGGATAATTATTGCCCGCGAAATGACTGGATGTCTGTTTGGTGAGGCATGGTTGACCATGAATTTAACACTGTGCATACAGCCTGCTGACAAGGTTCAGGTGTATTTTAAGACTATGCTACAGGCCACCTCTTGATATAACGTTAACACAAACAGCTATTTTTGTGCTTGAGTTAAAATCCCTCTCTTTAAACGCACGAATAAAACACAATATTGAAACTCTTTCAGACGATGTCTTCCTACAGATGCCACATTTATCCAGTAGAATAATTTTGAGTACAGGAGGTGTCTGCAGGGATGTGTCCTGAGCACCATCGCAGATCTTTTTCCTTCTCTTTCACTTTTTTCTTTGGGCCACGCTCCAAACACCACTTCTCTGGGTAATCAAAAGGATATTTTCTGGTAAACGGGATCATTTTGATCAGTGGATTTAATCTAATGCAAGTTAATACAATAACCTTACCGCATATTTTCAGCAGTGAAACAGCATGAAAATACAGTGTGTCTTTGTGAAGCTTCTGATGTTCAGGGTTGTTGAAACAGTGTCATCCGACCTGTGTTGATTTGCCTCTGTGACACAGTGTCAACAAAGCATTACACTCATGTTCTGCTCTGGGAGCATTAGAAACGCCTCTTAAGGATACTCTGTTCCCAGTGAAGCTGCACCACTAAATATACAGCCTCATAAATTACCATGGAGTTGAGTCAACACCTCTGACATGATGTCAATGAAACCGAACATGATACACTCCACAAAGATAAGAGTTATTATTGCTGGGCTGCTGTATTGGACAATAATAGAGTCTACATGCGTACTTAATAAACTTGCAAGTCAAGGATCTTCCAAGGGACAAAGACATGATTAACGAGACCCAACAAATCAACGATAAGTCACATATTTTCATGACTTATCTTAGGTTCCAGTCTGGGATTGTTGCTTCTCTGTCCTTTGCTTTGTCTTTGTGTCTGTGTTGCTGGTGAGTTGGTGAACGTTGGGTGAGTCGAACAGAATGCTATCGGTAATGCATTAAAGGGCATTGGTAGTTGTTGGGTGTATGCTGGACAAGTCATTCCTGGTTAGGTTTGCAGACCCATGTCTGTTCTACATTAGGGCCACTATGAATACTGTCTTCGTGATTTTGTACTTGTAGTACAGGCAGTAGACAGGCAAAAGACATTTAATTGGCCTTGAAAATGAACCCATGTAAGACGGTGTTTACCTCGTTGCAGGACGTTGTCAGGTTGAAGTTCGTGTCAACGGTACTTTCTGAGGATCCTGTTCGGGTATTTTTCCCTGCGTTCTTTCCGCATTGTCTCTTTATTTACTGTTCTGCTTTTCTTGGTGCCTTGGAATCTCTCTTATGTTTTGAGGACGTTGTGTGTGTTTGTGTATGTGTGTGTGCGCGCCATTATCCATTCATCTCAAAATGGTCATGCTTGTTTTTTTGGAGTGGTTGTTGGCATGCCTACTGCTTGTCATCTGAAGATTCATATCTCATTCCCTGCATCTCCTGAGCCCAGTTTATATGGCAGTTTCACAATAGTAGAGACCTCAGTCTTCCTGAGTTCTTCCTGGGGTTGACTTGCTCCTCCTGTCTAAATGCTCCTGCAACTCATCCACCAGGCACACAGTTTCTCCGGCTCTCCCAAATTGGCCGAAGCGGTCTGGATCCTAGTCTGCCCTCAGAGAACAAATTGCTCAGAGACTGCGCAGCAGTAAAATATTTGTTTCAGTCCCTCTGGGTTTTACGAATCTTAATCGTGGACACAGACTGTCATAAGACAGGATGTTTATCCAAGGTGTCTTACTGGAGTCACCTTTTACATACACCCACATCCTTGTTGGTCTTGGATTAGGTTGTGTGAACACAAACTAAAACCAAACTAAAAGAAATCTAGGCTTGTTTTTTTTGTTGGTTTAAGAAACTTCTCAGAGCCTCGTTTGTCAAGGTGCACAAAGGGTAAGAAAAAAAAAAATATACATATATAATGTGAGCACCAGATCAAAAAGAACTCTGACATAGCTTTATCTCTGGTACAAATATTGCTACAGAAGTCAGCAGCAGTATCAGAATTTAGTAGCTCGATCGACCGGAGCTGAGTAAGTGTGCAATAACATCTGATGCACATCCTTCTGAAGTTGCCCCCATCCTGCCTCCAGTTCTTCACCTGCCCCCCCCAATTTGGCACCGAGCTTGTTTATGGAATGATCACCAGCTCACCGCATCCCTCAGCTGTGTGCCGTGCTCGTTTGCCATTGCTGGATTGTTGTCTTGGTAACAACAGGAGGCACTTTCCATAATGGACTCAAACAGTCACTATGGAAACAAAGTTTTTGATTTGCTATTAATAAGCCACCATCCTGTGCATATGTGTGCACGCTCTCTCTTTTACGGGAAAACACTGGGGGGAAAAAAGAAGGAAGAAAAAACACGTTTCTCTGTAAATGTGCCCATGTTTGTTGGAGTCTAGAGCCTCCCTCAGTCATATTTTGGTTTGTTTCTCATCACTGAATCAGATTTTCATCATGCCTTAAACATAAAAGCTCATTAATCTACCTGTCTTATCGAACTCCCAAACTTCAGTTATTATGTAATTAATAATAAATCATATGATAATGATTGCGGCACATCAAGGAACATTATGAAAAATAATTAGCATATTAAAATTTGCATACGACTCATCACTTATTGGACTCTGTGGATGGAAGTAGAAGACATTTTATGTTGTTTCTACACGCAGACATAACAGTCATACACTACCCCAAACAGTTCACACATTTCATTATTCCTTTTGAAGGTCCGTCTTTTAGTAACACAAAGTGATATCAGGGATATTGGCAGTTTAAGTTACCCACCAGTGGCATGTGTTGGCTGGTGCCGCGTGCTCGGATCCAGCCACATGTTTTTGCAATTAAACCAGATGGGGATTAATGACACGCAAACAGGCGACATCGCTTTCCCTGTAATCAACTCAATCCTTCAGCTCAATCTGTCGCCTTCATTCTTTTCTCATTTTTGTTGCTAATGTTAATCTACCCTCTCTCTCTCTCTCGCTCTGTTGTTGTCCAACCCAGCCCAAAACATCCCCTACTGTCAGAGATCCAGCGACATCTTGGCTCTCCACTGCTGTAACCTGCTCTCTAACTGTTTCCTGGCTTCACGCTGTGGAATGGGGATCCCACTGTGCCTGCCCACCTTTTTGATTTTCAGATGAAATTAAGGCTTTCATTACGCAGGGATGAAAATCTTAGGACACATAACTAAGTAGAAGATTGAACCACTGATCCTCTCAAGGGGTTATTGTAAATACAACATCGTGCGCAGTCAGAAAAAACTCCGCTGCACTCTCCAATGTGTATGTTGTTCAAATCTGGCTGGTTGTAGCTTCACATATTTTCTAAATTCAATACAGCAAATTCAAGGAAATCATCATTCAGATTTTGATTTTGATTTCCCTGCCAGTTGACATTTACACCTGATTCCCAAAGTTCTCACTGCATTTTCAATTTTTTCCCCCTTCATTTCTCTTGTTTGGAGGTCCATATTTTAAATTAATGACATGTTTTTCCCTTCCTTTCTGTTTTTTCACCGTTCCCACACCCGGCTGCCAACGTGCTTCTCTGATGATGACAAACTGGCCATGTTCCTTTCCCTGACATTTAAAGGGCTGCACATGTTCTCACGCCGTGAGCAGTAAGGGGAAATTCTTTGCCTTTTTCAGCCCACAATGCATTGCAAAACACGGAGGGGGTGGTGCAACAAAGGAACGGGCAGGGGAGCACAGCACAATCATTTAAAATCATTAGGGCTGATGGATTGACCCCTGCCCTTCACTCATGTCAAACAGTGACCCAGTAGCCCATGCCCTCTCCGGTCATGTGATCAGCTATTTGCCATAATCGATTTGAGAGTAGTGTGTGTGTGTGTGTGTGTGTGTGTGAGAGAGAGAGAGAGAGAGAGAATGCCTTTACAATAACCACACTTGTTTAGGTGTATTACATTTGTAACTGATGGCTTAAAGTTGTCTTTCTCTGTGTTTAAATTTCGATTACCTTTGCCTCGTTCCCGTCTCTCTCTCTCTTGTTCTCTCTGTTTCTCTCTCTCTCTCCACCTCTCTGAATGAACACATGGCACCCATTCATCACGCAGCATCACTTTTTCCAAAGCAAAGGAGCCCTTTTGCCCTCTCAGCTGTTACTTCTGTCCTGACAGACACAGTATCTCTCGTTCAAACCACTCTCAGACATTTTTCGTGTATCGTGACTTCAGTTTGTTTTGGTTTTTTTTTTCTTTTACTCAAGCTGGTGTTTTCTTCTTACCTGTGTCAGAACTGACGATGATTCAGCTCTTACGAGGTTTTTGTTGCATTATGATACGGGAACTGTCGTCTGGGCTGGGGCATAATCTGGTAGTCAAAAGAGGAACCTTTTGCTCCACTTGTTCCCTCATGCTCGTGCCCCTCAGCTACATTACATTGGTTTGTTGTTGTTTTTTTAAACGCTGGTTCGCCACTCTGTCTGAGGGCTCTCCGCTTCTAAGTGGAAGGTTCAATAACTGCGCACTCACAGAGCGTGTGTGTGTGTCAGTGGAGCAGAAGTGTGAGCGTGTCCACGCTTGCCGACGCAAGGTGAAAGACCATAGGTTGTGTGAGGCTGTGACTGTGCCTTAGTGTCAAGTGGAGCACTCAAATCAAATTATGACATGAACGTGCAATGTGGAGACGCAGATGTAACAGATGTCACAGGGCTGTGAGAGTTTATCGAAAGTGTTGGAAACATACAGCTCCGTGTTAAATACCAAATACACTGTGCATCTTAACGGCGTGCAATTTTGAATTCTTTTTTGAATTTTAAAAGTGTGTGCCGTCTATCTACAGATCACGTGACCCAAGGTATTTTAACAATCAGCGACAGCATTGGCCCATTCCCAGACTTCTGTTTGTCTAAGGTCAAGCAAAATGTTGTATTTCAGATTACAATTCATGCTACTGCTTTATCCTGCTTTCATTTGTATTTTGGGGCTATTCAAACAAACAATGGTTCGTTAATACAGAGATGAATAGTTATGTCTCTGAAGCTTAAACTTGACTAAAATGGTGACAACAGGCGATAGATGTCACCGCTAATAAACTGAGGTGCAAAACACAGTATTCTGGTTTGTGGTGACTCATCTCATCTTTGGTATTCAGAGGAGAACTGTAATGTATTTTCCGCAGCGGGGAACTGTCAGGCATTTCTCCGTTTACTTCACTAAAACCGCCGTATTGTACCATTTCAAAGTGCCTGGAGCCATTGGACGAGACGAGGAGGAATCGTGCCACACGTCAAAAGTGGAAGTTAAAACTTTTGCGTGCCAGGGCAGTTTTGTTTTGACTTTCTGAGCATCGCAAGTGTTTAGGGAACATGCTAAAGGTGGTATATGAACCTCATTCATGCAGAAGTCTGTTATCATCCCATTTCAGCTGAAACAGATTATCATGGCCAAAATAACAGAAAATCCATAGTTGTGCATCCGCTATTATCAATCAATCACCTAAAAAAAACAACATGGCAACACTACAGTATATGAGGCATTGTTTTTGAGTTAATTTTAAGCAAATACCATCTTGTTATTTCCTGATACCAATATGGTAAAGCAGATGATTTCAGATGCCTCTGAATTTGCTTGCTTGCTTCTCTGTCTGCCTTCCCGATCATTTCTTTTCCCCTTCAGTATTCAGCGTTGAGTCACAATCAAACGAATTCAAAATGATGATCAGTGGTTCAGATAAAAGGAAACGACCACCTTTTATGAAGCAGATGAGTCTCCCAGCGTGAAAGCTGTCCCACTTCGTTTATTTTGCATCTGTCACCTGCTCCACGATTCTCTTTTTTTGCTCTCCCTCTTTCCCTGACATGTGGTGTTTCATCATATTTCTCCCATTGTATTGTCTCATATTGCTCACTACAATCTCTTCAAAGGTGTCCCACACTGCTATTCTGGGGAAAATTAATTTTTCCTTGCTTTGCTTGTCTTGGCTTTTCTTTTGTTGTAAGATCTTACTGCATCTTGGCTATTACTAAGACCCCGCCGTAATGCCCTGCTCCTATACTGGACCTAAAAGCAAAGGACAAATTGTTACTCTCTCCGTCCTTGTAACCTTCTCTCAGCCACTGATAAGACCATATAGAAGTTATGAGTAAGGTTTGTGGCACGCCGACTCTTCTCATGTCTACTCCCTCTTCCTTTTGATTCAGTGCGCAGAAATTATGTCCGCTCAAAAAGTGTGCAGATAACCCTCCTGGACACCTTGAAGCTAAACGCTCGAGCATAAATAAGGCACATGCCAGAAATAACCACGGAGAGAGACATCGATTTTACTCCGACACCAAATACACGTTTGGTCTGACACTCCAACAGTGGTCAGCAGAGTCAGAACCACTCTTTTGAAAAAAAAAAAAAGACAATTTGGACCACTGACTGACCGCTTCCGACTGCAGTGCAATCCTGAAAATCCATCCCTGCTTATGGCGCCCTCAGCCCTTCAGCTCTGCCCTGACCTAATTCGTCTCAGCATAGCACAGCTCAGCATGGCATAGCCTGCAGTTCCTGGAATACACACACACACACACACACACGTATGCCCCACTTATACATCTCCATCTGCACACAGCAATTTACCCCCCCCCCCCAGCAGTTTTAAGTACACTTGTGGGTTTATCATGTACATCTTCCCACAGTCTTTCTCCATTGTTATAATCCCTTTTTGTCCATATTCCCCGCATGACAAGCTCCCTACATATCAGCAAACTGGCTTTTTATCTCCAGTCCCAGAAATCCTTAGGGAACCATGTTCTCAACTTTTCGGCTTAATTACAGTCCTTGAACTGATGCGGTTATTTTTGTGTTTTTTAAGTGTGCTTCAAAGGCATTAGACTTGAAACAGAGGAATGTTGGATCTGTTCTTCTTTCACACAGAGAATAAAGCACTTGAAGTTGGCCAATGCGTCAGCAGACAGTTGCCACAGAGCATTATTAAGAATTTAGGTTCAGTGTCTCCACAGGTTCCAGAGTACAGTATTTGTTTTTTAGTTAGCTGTATGTTTGATATTCTTTAGTAGCTGACTGAAAATGATGGAAATGAGGTTTCAAATTACATATATGTACTATAAGTGTTGAACAATATGTAAATCAACAGGTATATACGTAGGTTCACAGTTGTTTGATGTTTCATGGTAAAATGCGCTGTTGATGGCTCACGTCAGTTGTAAACCAGATGTTTAAACATAATCCTTAGTCACTGCCTCATTTTACATTTACATACGAACAGTTTGTTTGTATAAGTAAGTTGAGGAGGAGGAGCCCAGTGTCACTGTCATCTCTGCATTCGCCATACTCCCGCTGTAACTAATGATAGTACAAATGTATACTAGGGGCTAATATTTGTGTAATAAATGCACCTCCATGTTGCTCGTTCTTGCATTGATTTAGCTGCTCACTTCTCTTGATATAGGCAAGAAATGTCCTCTCGGTGAGTCACCGAGTGGAGTGCCCTGAGGTCTTCAGCCAAAGGACGTAGTTACACTGGCAGTGAGTCAAACATACCAGCGCTGTGGCAGCATTCGTTTTATGAAAGGGATGAGAGTGAACTAAACACGATCATATCAGTAGATTGTATTTGTAATCAGTGGAAATGAATCCCTTTTTATTGCAATTAATGCGGTAATCAACACTGTGGGATTGTTCACTTCTGTTGTTACTCTATGGAACGATACTAAGAGGAGAACATAGGCTCCAAACTGTTTTTTTTTAGTTCTTACTATCCAATGCATGAACACAAATACCTGATTGACTTGATTTTTACATAAAACAAATGTTGTCATAAAAAGAATGTCAGTTTACCAAAGACATACCCAACTGCGACCCCCAAATCCACAGGACCACATACATGCATCTCATAAAGTGCTTATTGTTGGTGAGATGAAGATAGCAATTGTGGCTTGGTTGTGTAGATCTTCATGTTTCGAGTGCCCACAGAGCAAAAGATGGTCTTTTTATGTTTCAGGGCCAGTGTCACAGTTGGGTATCTCTCGGCTCCGATTGGACCAGATGGTCCTTCCCTTTGTCTATGTGACCTTTCCACAGTTAGCATTTTGTCATCTGTTTGCATACCCTGCCGACCAGTTTCTCAGCCGGACAGATGGTACAGTTTGGTGTAGTTTGGGAAACGTGAAACTTATTGGGAGACAAACTACACAGTCAAGCCAGGTTTGGATGCTCAAAACACCATCCCATATGAGAATGCATGTGTAACGTGTACTTGCATTTGAATTTATTTTAACATGGCATGTACTCTACATGTATGTACTGCCACAAATACCAGATGTGACATAGCAGATGGTAACACTTGGGACTGAATGGACTGAGACCAAACTTGTATTGATTGCATATAGAGAGTGGGAATAGGCTGACCCTGCAAATACATCAATGCAGATTATGTTTGCAGATGATGTTGAAATGTCTCAGTCACACTTAACAATATGTTTATAGTCTTTGTTTTTTCACTGGAAATTATTAAATCTGTTTTTGTATGTGTAACCACAGCCTTTCATATTCATTTGTTAGTGAAAGTCTTCTTTTTAGGTCATGTGCCCGTGGGCCTGTTGTATGGGAATGAGCACAAAACTATGCAAGCTGGCATGTGAGATCCTGACTACTTGGTTTTAAATTCCTCCGATGCACCGAATGAAGCATCGCGGGATGAAACCGATGAAGAGATTGCTTGTGACAGAAACTGAGCGACACCCAATCTGTATTTAACGAGCAGCTCAGAGACAGAAACTGGTGTTAAATGTTTGGATACAGACTGTGTACACAACAGCACACTCTCGACCACAAAATATATGCTGTTTCAGTTGCGTGTAAATATTTACCCTGTTTGAGGCTCCAACAACTGTAAATTTTGTTGCCACTTGTCTGTATTTAAACTCTTTTGGAAAGTGTTTGCACAGTTTACTTTGAGAAATAGCATTTCTGGATAGTTGGATAGCTGCAGTAATCTTATCTTTGCTGAGGATTTACTGCCTGTTAACTGTGCACAGTGGGACCGTGTGTGTGTGTGTGTGTGTGTGTGTGCGTGCATGTGTGTGTGTGTGTGTGCATCCTCTTCCGGGACACAGGTCCCTTGGTGGGGATAAGAATGTCCTGTTAGGAACAGGAACAGCTTAGTAAACACAGTTGTTTACTATATAACTCAGATGAAAATTTTGCTAGTTTTGAGCTGTCAGTAAACTCACTATACTTGCACTGGAAGTGTGTTCTATATTGTTGTTTCCCCATGTAAACTTTTAACAGTGTCTTATTTGTAATATCTCAGCATTTTCAGCAAACTTGAGCATTACTCTGCCTCCTTTTCATGACCCTCCTCTCCATCGGAGCTGCGCAAAAATCAGTCTTATCTCAGAATTTATCAGTTGGATAAAACACCATTGAATTATGATTCCAAGCACATGTCATCAACAGTAGAATGAAGCAGACCATTGACTGCCAATTTTTAATGATATTACCATAATTATACTGTGTGCGTTTGTGTGTGTGTGTGTGTGTGTGTGTATAAAACCCTAACCACTGGTCTTAGCTAGTTTGCTATGACCAGTAGCTTATAGTGGCTAATGTTAGCAAGCGATTATGCTGTCTAATGCACACCACCGAATCAGTTCACTGCCTTTATCCCTTTCTTTGCGTTGCTTTTCTTTGTTACACTACAACTTGCACCATGCACCGTTAGCATGTAGTTGCCACCTGGTGGGCTAATCGCAGCGGCATTCCCTGTTCAACAAAAGTTATACCGTCTCATTTTAAGCGAATTGTGCTTGAGAGCATTGCCCCACACAATGAAAGCATTGTCTTACACAGTTCACTGACATCCAGAAAGAAGGAAATGTCTTCTGGGACTACATGAAAACAATGTCCATTGCCATTTGGCGACAGGGAGACTGGGGTAAAGGGTTTCTCTTTTTCAACAAACAGTGTTCTGTTGTGTCGGCTGTCCACTGGAACTGTGCCTGTTTTTTCCCTTCATTTGCAAGTGCAAGCAATGACATGCCAGAGGTTCAACAAACTTAATCACTTACTCCTTTTACTTTAAGTGGTGAGCTGGACTCATTGGATCTCATGCAGACAGTATATGTAGATACATATAAATATTTGAAATAAAGTTACTTGCTACAGAATGTCCCTGTGTCACTTGACAAAGACACAACACTTTTAGTGGTGTAGATGTGCAACAATGAAGGCAAAAGTTGACTATGCATATTCAAAGACACATTAGTGTTCTCAGATTTTCTCAGTGTGTGAGCCACTGTTTGACACTACCCCAGAGCCCATTGGCCTGTCAGCGGGTGCATGGAGAATGTCAACGAAATCCTCCAGATGCAACAGAGGAATTTGCAGCACTGACAACCTCCTCCACACAGCTGAATTCTTGCCAAAGTTAATGGCCTTTCTGTGGCAGTTTTACTGTGTTGGCGTGATGTGAGCACAAGGCTCCATTCCCAGGATAACTGTTAGTTTGATCGGGCAATGGGCTCAGCGTTGTGTTGGCTTTGAGGTCAATTAGACCAAAGGCAGCATTTTTTTCATTTGGATTTAAACAAACTACAGACAGAATATAAATGTTGTTATATTGTTCGTGGACTGTTTGCAGGTCTATAATTTTAGCACGAGCAACTCTTTAAAAAATGAAATAGAACTGAAAGATAAGCCTGTAAATGAACCAAGATATATATGTTTGTGTGCACAGTGTACTTTGTCTCAACAGAAAACACACTTATTTTCCTGTGAAAGCACCCAGAGGGTCTAGGAGATGAGCACATTTTCCAGTTCAAAGCTGCTTAACACACTTGTACAATAAATATTATTTGCATATAAGCAGTTGTTCCAGTATTCATGGTCACATCATATAGTTTTAGAGATAACAAAATAAAAGGATCACATTTGAACAGATCTAAATTTCCACACTGAGCTGTAGTTGTGGCCCATTGTCAGGGTTTTTCCAATTCGGCAGGTTGATCTGCTTTCACCCCACTGCGCTCAGCTAAGCCGTGATGATGTGTGATGTGTGGATGTGTTTCCACAGGCTCGCAGCAGGGGATGGCAGCAATGCACTGCTGTGGTCCTGCTTGGTAACGGGCCCGACCACGGTCTGTATCTTCAGCAGCTAAATTCACATGTGTCTGCGCTGTTGGCTGGAGACAAAGCTTTGTTTTTAAAAATCTCTTTTGTAACTTCCACCTGAATCATTGTGGTTTGGAGTTTTGCTTCACGGCTGTGGTCCCTTTTTTACTTTGAGGTATTAACTGTATACTGTTTACTGATCACTGTAGTGGAGCTGTGTTATGTTACTGAACCTTTTCCTTCGATGGCTGCTTTGCATTAAAAGCTTTACCCTGGTGAACTGATGGTGAGCTTATCTTGTGAAGAAGTTATAAGAAATGCAGTCTGTTTATCACCGGGCTAATGGAGCTCTATCATCAGTGCTATCCGTAAATAGAACAGATCTAATCAACCTGACATGGATATATTCTGCACTATTTTCTCAGTAGATTGGTTTTATTTATTGAGTGGAGGAATAATACATCTAGTAATGACCGAGCTCAGCTGAAAAGGGCTGCAGATTCTTACTGTAGTTTGTGATCAACACATCTCCAACGTCACTCGCCATCAACACTGGCAGTCCTTCCTTTCGGTGATAATGTATCTGCAAACCTAATGACGGGATGGTTGTGTTTCCTCTCTGTCCACACATACAGCTGTCTGTGGCTACAGATATAGATACTGTAGGGCAGTTGATGTACCCCCCCACCCCACATACAACATAACTTCATGGGAGTTTCTACTCCTTTGAGTTTAAAGTGTACAAGCAGGTAATGGGGATGAAGGTTTTTGTCACAGCTTTAAACTCTCCACGAGTTTTAGGGAGACTGAGATATGTCTAAATGCGGCGATACAGCCAAAATCTATCTTTACATAGCGGCACAGTATTGGATTACTGATGAGATAATGGCCTGAACAAAAATGCACTCATGTTCCCCATGAGTTGATGTGAAGGAACGCTTGGTGGCAGAACATAAGAGAAGAGAAGGAGCAAGATCAGATAGGTCTGCTTCCCTGTAAGAAAAATGCAGCTGCATTCATCCTGAAATGTTTTTCTTCTCTAAGATTATTTTTATGGTTTATGTTACTGTGTGACGCTCCTGACATTTTCTGAACAGTCAAATAGAAATGAAGTCAGTTCACCGATGCAATTAAGACTGATGTGGGCTCTAGAAATCAAGCTAGCCCCAGCTTTTTTCAAGGTATAAATATTACGCATCCTAAGATTGCCATGGGATTTGTTGGACAACCTTACCAAGTAGTTCTTCTGCCAAAACCCAACCAATAAGCAGACAATCTGAAGGCACAAGGATGGGGTGATAAAAAAAAAATAGATAAGAAAAAAGATATCTAAATTAGGTGATTTAATTAATTTTGTGGCAAAATCACCTGACACTTGCAGCAGTTTTCCATGGAAGTATTGTTTATTGAAAATTTGTGAGTGTTGTTGCTCGTCCATGAGTGTGATGTTGTATTCAAGTCATAATTTAAGAGAAGTTTCTGAAGTCTCAGATATATCCTGCTTCACACTTACATCAATGCGGAAGTACCAAAATAACAAAAACAAGTACAGGTTCCTCCCATCAGCTAATTCACAGTATTTTTTTTTAACCCTCAACGGACAACACTGCAGTCACACAACATCTTGAGAGGTCCGCTGACATGAACGCTTACATAAACATAAACACAAGCGTCTTTCCCATCTCTACAGTCCATCCCTAAGGACTTCCATGTAGCATAAGGTATTGTTTGTGGGACGCACAGATGTTTTACATTGGGGGTAATTACTGGAATGCCTATAAATACACTCGAGTGGCCCCTCATTTGCTGTTCGCCCTGTATGCCCCCGGGGGCATATGACCACAAGTGTGTGTGTGTGTGTGTGTGTGTGTGTGTGTGTGTGTGTGTGTGTGTGTGTGTGTGTGTGTGTGTATTAAAATAAAAGTAAGCAGATCCCAGCATGTGTTAGCTCTTCCTTTTGTTTATCGTAGTAACTGTGAAATATAGCCAAACATACGATAGGATAATACCCATACAAATCGAAGTCATATCTCCTCACAGTTTGAAATAGTTGTGTGTTTTTGCCTAATCCTCTAAGCACTTTCATGCAGTGTAATAAATTTGAGACCATTCCTGCTGTAGACCTTAGTTACCTCTACATAAAGGGAGATGTTCACACGCAAACATTCAACAATGAGAAGGCTGCTGTAGTGGGGCCAGAGCCCAGGAGTAATGTAGGCTCTTGTGCTGTTTCACCTTCAACAGCAGTATTTCTTTTGCAGTGCGCTCACACTTGACTTGTTGTACTAGTAATCCTACTTTGTGTGACACTGGGTTGAAACCCATAATTGTGGATCAGGAATCCCATATAGTTAAAGGCACAACTTTGGATCAGAGTCAAAAAATCTCTGGACCTCGGCCAATGCGCCCAGGGTTATAAGAAATGTCTGCCTCTGCTGTTAAATGGGTCATGGGAAAATACGAAAATTCTTTTATAGCTACTTCGATTTCTGTTGCTTTACTTTTTCATTATTGATTTTAGTTGGAAGGAGACACAGGCCACTCCAGAGACATAAACAGAAAGAAATGTAGTTTGTTGTGGAAGCCATTGGGGTAGATCTGATAGCTGTGTTAAATTTTTTAGTTTTTTTTTTCTTTTGATTTTATTTCTTCTTATGTCATGTGTTGCTTTTACTTCCTGTCTTTGTTCTTTTCCCACCTTGCCTGCTTACCTGCTCCTGATCTAATGGGTCTCACCTGCATCTAATTTTCTCCCTGTCCTTGTATTTAAGTCTCAGTTTTTCCCCTGCTCCTTGCCAGGTGGTCTTGTTCCTTTGTTTTCAGCATGCCACTTCATTTTCAGTTTCATTTGCAAGTTTCCTACTCTGGTGTATGAACTCTCTTCCCTGGTTTGATGTCAATGCTACATTAAATTACCTGCTGCACCTCCTTGCCTGTTATATCTGCATTTTGGGTCTAATATCTCAAATCCTAATGATCGTTTAAGCAATTTTGTCTACATTGGATGTATCAAATGTATCAATTTAACTTTTGAGCATTTGCTGTATTATTATGATTCATTTTTACTCCAGTGAAGCAGGTTGAAAGGCAGCATGAGACAGAAAGACAGAAATCTTTTACCACATGCTCCACAGAAAGATGATTGATGGGCATCATGTGGTCGAAACAGTTTTGGTCTAGTATCAAAATTTTATCCATCAGATAAACCTCAGCACTTTTTCTTCAAATCAACCCACCTCTTTGTAGATTTTCCAAAGCTTGACTCATCAGCAACCCAAAGACTTCAGGAGGAGGCTGAAGTTAAAAATAAACACTATCTGTTGAATCTATTAAAAGGCTAGGTTTTCTTCCAGCACTTAGATGTAAGTAGCCAAGTTTGGGCCAGATTAACAAAGCAGAAGTTTGTTTTTATCTCTACAGTGTCGCAGAGGCACATGAAGAGCTCTGCCTACACACCCGGTGATAAGTGGACTGTGGTCTGAGAGACTGACCTGTGTGTTTGTGTTCCAGGGGAGCGTTCTCTGAGGTGGTCCTGGCCGAGGAGAAGAGGACCCAGAAGTTGGTGGCCATCAAGTGCATCCCCAAGAAGGCATTAGAGGGCAAGGAAAACAGCATTGAAAATGAGATTGCGGTCCTGCATAAGTAAGTGGACTTATATGATTTGAGAAATGAGCAGACCCTGCATTTATTTGCAATCTAACATAACATGGTTGTACCATCAAAAAGAATACAAGTGCACTTTCCGAGACAGTCTTTGTGGTGAAACCACATACCTTCAGCGATGTTCAGCATTAGCCTGCATCTGAAATACTATCTACGAGGTTGAAGATGGTAAATTTTTCATCACTGTATCTCCATTACTGCATCATGTACGTTGTATCACATTACCAGATATCATATATGTCGTATGACTGTTCTCAGTGTTCTATTCAAACACTGTGGACTCGTACATTTGGATTCTTATATTCTATCAGTAAAGACACAGTTTCTCAATAGGTTGAGTTTAAGAGACAGAACCAACAGGAAAAAGACACTCACAAAGGCATTTTAGAAATTCAAAAACAACTTGTGTTTCACAAAACAGTGTTGAGGTTAATCCTGAAAAACCACAATCCTCACTGTAATTAATGTTTTCAGTGGAACTACCTTCCATGAAGTCATCCCTTTTGAAAACATCATGTTCTGTGGAAAAACTGGACTAGCAGGCTCTGGAAAGATATACAACTGTTGTTTTTAAGTGTAATTTTTACACATATTGTAGTTGTCTCCTCCGTATTGGGGCAATAAATGTTTTTTGTTTTTGTAATTTGGGTGAACCGGCCCTACCACAAACAACGGTAAACTGTACATGTTGCAGCCTATTTAGTGTAACCAACTTAAATTAGTTGTTGAAGTTTTTTGATCTGCCCTAAAATTTGAAAATATGGGTAATGCACCCTTAAAATTTGTTTCTGGATTCATCATGTTGCGAAAATTAGTGGTTTTGCATTTATCATGGCATCATACCACGTAAAGCTTGATGCATGATTTGCTCTTCACCCAACTCGTGCACGAGTTTCCTCTCTACCTGTGCGAAGGACAGAATGTTTTCATTATGTTAAGACAAAGGCAAGTGACGATAACATTGTGGATTGTGGATTGCTTCATGCGTAGTTTTTTTGTACTTAGATGTGGAGAATTACAGGCCACGGTGAAAAATGGCTGATCTCCATCGGTTTCCCAAGTTATTTTTAGAGTGCTTGTTGCCTGGGTTACAGGAGACACACAACTCAAGCCAATATACGGCAATGATCCCTCCTGAGGAGAGGATGGTGGAATGAGAGTGGTGGGGGTTAGTTACTAGTTTGACTTTGATTTTGACAAATGGAATAAACTGAAGTAAACTTGGCATGGAAACCATGGCCTTCTTGCTCTTTCTGACGTTTGTATAGATTCATACAAAGCTTTAATTACTCATTTTAACATGTCGTCCTCAAGTCCCCCTCGACACAGGGGGAAAGGTGGCAGCACTTCAAAGAGGCGTAATCTAAGCGAAAACAGTGTGACATCTTTATGTGCGCTGATTTCCTTTTGGTTCGCAAGGTCATGACTTCTTCAGATGGAAACTATATTTCCTCCCTTTTTGATTTTTCAGTCCAGCCAGTTGTTTAAACACAACGGCAAGCCAAAAAACTAATCCATCACGTTCCTGTGTAAATGTTGAAAGTCAAATCAGATAAAACTAAATCACACACTGTTGACACATTGTGTCACAGTGTACGACACCTATAAAATATGCCACTGTCTACTTTTCTCATCATTTTTTTCAAATCTGCTAATAGTTTAGCTGTCCAGTGACATGACACTGGATATTTACAGTGATGTTAATGCGCTCTCTTGTTTTTGACCACGGGAGACAGCTGGCACACGTAGAGTAAATGTTATTTTCTACAAACCCCCTCAGGCCGCTGGTCCTTCCTGTGAAGCCAGAGCCAAACTTGTCACCTAGACTTTTCCTTACAGCCTCCTGCTGTAACGGTGGTTTTGGTCAAAGTTTGTTAACTGAAAAAACTCATTATTAACATAGCATCTCATGGCTCGGCTTGTGTTTGGGCAGATGCAAAGCCAGGTGATCCTCACCAGATTCCCTCAAGTCACCTCGCTGTTCTAATGACTGCGTGTAAGCATTAATGATGTTTGATGCATTGTAATAACTCCATGTGATATCATCGCAGTGGTTAGCCAGCCTGTCATCCTCTTCCCATTTAATCCTGACCAAACATTTATACAAACACAGACGTGCAAATACAGTGACTAATCACCCTCTGCTAAGTCACTTGTAAGTGTGCCAGTGAGAAGAGTTGGTGTGAAGTTGCTGCAGAAGCTCCGTGGATAATCTGAAAAGGCTCATTAACATGGCTGTATAGCATACCTGACATTATTCTGAGCCGTAAACGTCAAGCGGATCTTTGTCGGGGAATTTTGGACTCAGAATAATTGTGTGTTTCTTAATGCTTAATGTTAATTAAAATGGCTTAATGGTAACCTGGCTTACATATTGTTCTGTACGTGTACATGCAGTAAGATGAACTCTGAAACATCATATAAACCTGAAAACCTAAGAGTGAAAGAGGTTTCTGTGTGTGTGTGTGTGTGTGTGTGGTGGTGGTGGTGGGGGGTATTCCACAGAAACCACATCTTTAAAAAAGCACTCCCTCTCCCACCACAGGAACTTTAACATCCTCCAGATATTGTCAGAAATGTTCATTCATTCACAACCCACTAACTGCTCGAGGGGGAAACGGGCACTTATCTGAGTCATCCGTTCAATAAATCAGCAAAATGTATCATTATTTGAGATATTGAGCGTAAAATGGATTTAAGAATCAGTAGATCTCTCTAGTTTCAACCACATGTCAGATGTAGGCGTTTGATGTCTGACGTTTGCGAGACCTGCGGGTGCTGACAGAGGTCAGCAAACGACTCGTCGACCTTCAACAGACATTTCAGCGCTCTGACCAGTGTCTGCCATTTTACATGCTGTAACTCGACGGTTGTGGGTTGTATCTAACCCACTATCATCATGTGTGCATTAAGCGCACGCTGGAGCCCACGTGTCCACTCACTCGGCAGCTTTAATCCATCCTTCACCCTTGGCGGGGTCCATCCCTTCCTCTGCACAGAGTTAAGCAGATGAATGAAGGTGTCTGTGCATTGGTACAATCTGGATAAGAGTCGCCACTGTAATCCAGCGTGAGCTAAGGCTGACACATACACAGCTACCTCCGGTACAGCTCAGACACATGGCCTTGTGTTGTCTTCGTCTTCCTGCCTCTGAGTCAGTTCGGTTACCTTCACGTGTGTAGCTTAGCTGCTGAGGTAAATTAAATGTTTTTTTCGCACACAAAAAGTGTCTTGATGAGGAAATCAGAAGAGTAAAAAAAAAAAGTTGGTGCTAAAAGATCCATGTTGGGGTTTTTACAGGCAGATCTCCATTCTTAATTTATTTTTTTGTGTGGGTTGCTAAAGAGAACACTAACGCAGTGCCTGAGTGGTGTTGGTTCTGCAAATCCACAGTTAGTGGTCTCATGGACAGTGAGGAAAATTACCGCAGGCAAAAAAAAGAGAATGTAAACAGTGTCCACTTTTTAAAAGAAGGAACTGCATTTGACACATTCATTGCACCTTAAGCAAAGTGCGCGTTTGATGTTTGAATGTAAATATAGTTTTTGTTTGCTTATGAGAAAACCCCCGGAGGACTCCTTTAAACAGACAGTATCGACGATTTGGGGAAGAGATGTTAACAAACACAAACACATACATGTGTCAAGGGCAGGGTGTCATTTGAAATTTTTTTTGGCACTAATGCCAAAATGAAAAATGATTTTTTTTCCTATAACCCATGCGGGAGGTTTTTGTTTTTATTTATTCAACATTTTGAATCTGACAGATATTCCCTTTAAGCTTTTGGAATGCGGCAGTTTTCATTACTCAATCTTCCAATTTTCGGTTGTGAGGTTTAATACTCAACCTTACATTTAGGAAGGAGAACTTAACATCAAGTACCCATCTCTTTTTAAAAGCTATCAACAGACCTTGTGTCCCTACATATCCTAAAATTGTTGTTTCCCTTTACATAACTTTAAAAAACAGCACATGATAAAAAAAAAAACTGTAAAACCATTCACCATTGAATATTAACATTATTTTATCCTTGGCCCACTTTGTCATACCGAACATGCTGCACTGAAATGCGAATGAAGTGCCGAGAGCACATGTATTGGACAGATGTTTTATCATGGTACAGGTCTGGTAAG
Organism: Psettodes erumei; assembly: GCA_016785225.1. Taxonomy (NCBI): domain Eukaryota; kingdom Metazoa; phylum Chordata; class Actinopteri; order Pleuronectiformes; family Psettodidae; genus Psettodes; species Psettodes erumei. The sequence goes on along the minus strand of JAFBJZ010000666.1, from coordinate 2,953,239 downwards.
ACTACACACACACTCACTGGTCAAGCAGAGACGTACGATTCCAATCTATGTCTTGTGAGGCATCTCCTTGCCCCTTTCAAAGCCCCCCCTCTGGTCTCAGGAGGCGGCAGAGCGCAGCCAATTAGGATGCTGCATGACACCACACAGCGCAACCTCTTCTCCAGCCATTGAACGCTGCGTGAAGCTGCGTGATTGGACGCATACGCTGATTGTCTCCACCACATCTGATTTCCAAACTTCAAACAACTAAGTCTAATCACACCCAGGAGGATTTACTCAGGCTGCCTGCAGACAAAACTTTAAAATACAAAAGGCTAAATGAAAATGACCCATAGAATTGTGGGTTGTGTTGGGAGAAGAACGAAATGCGTATCATTTATCGTCTACTTTCTCCTGTCTCCCTCCTCACAGGATCAAACACGCCAACATTGTGTCTCTGGAAGAGATATTTGAGAGTAAATCACACCTCTACCTTGTCATGCAACTGTGAGTATTCACGTGTGTGTGTGTGTGTGTGCGCGCGCACGTGTGTGTGGCTTTATGTGATTCTTCTCTGTGTGATGTGTGCTTCAAACTCCCCACTCGCGCTGTCTCCCACGCACTTCGTGTCACATGCCATTAATTTCACCCCGCAACGCACTTGCATGTGCCTGAACACACACGCACAGCACACACTCGCAAGTCGTACGAAGTCTGCTCACGAGCACCGGTGGGGTGCTCGCCTTCACACCTGCAGCCTGTCAGCCTCCCACCCACCGCGACTCCTGAAATGTCAGCGAAAGAGAGGGGGAAGAGAACCAGAGAAAAGACAGACCGAGATCAGCGGCGCTTTTTAACTGAGAGGCTCCTGAAAAATATCAATCAGATGGGGGGGGTGCCTTTACAAAGGGAAGGAATAGTGGGGGAAAAAATTCTTGATTGCTTGTGTTTCTCAAGCTGTTTGAAATCATTATTTAAAACCCTTGCAACTACAACTGTGCCCCCTCGTAGATAGTTTTGGTGTGACCTCGCCCTGCTTTTTGTGTTCTCCCTTATTCAAAGTTTCACGTTACTTTACCACGGCGATCGCTCTGCTTTTTCTTTTTTTTTTTTTTCAAATTTTACATGAGCGTGAGCTAACAACATCAAAAAGATCTCTCACCAGGATTTACAGTCTCATGAGGGGGAGTTGAAAGTTTGCGGGCGAGGCGACAGAGTTAACACAACACTGCACAAGCTAGCTCAAGTCACACTTCAACTTCTTCTGCTCCTCTCCTTTATTTCTTCAGTCTCGGTAACTGTCCACCTGTTCTTACCTTTTCTCTGAACCCTCTCCCCTCTTCACGATATGTTAAAGATGTCATATTTGTGTGTGTGTGTGTGAGAGAGAGAGAGAGAGAGAGAGAGAGAGAGCAAATGATGCTGGAGGCTCAAAAACTCTCATCCAGTGAGCCGCTGTTCTGTGTGCAGAGTGAAGTCTCCATCTAGTGGCTTCTGAGTCTCGTATCAAGCAGACGTGATCACACTGCACGTGGTTTCCTGTGATTTAACTTGAAGCTTGAGCAATTAAACAAGCCTTACCCTGTCTGTTAGTGATTTTTTTTTTTAAACAACCCTTTGGCAGTTTTTTTCCCCTGTTGTTCCAGCATGCTTTCAGGTCGATATCTCCACACCACTCCTTTTCATATTTCTCTCACTACTCCTCCTCTCTTGCATCCCTCCACAAATCGTCATCTGGTCCTTCGCTTCAGTAAACTTTCAAATCTCCTGCTCCATGCAGGGTGTCTGGCGGGGAACTGTTTGACCGCATCATAGAGAAGGGCTTCTACACAGAGAAAGACGCCAGCAAGCTCATACAGCAGATTCTAGATGCTGTCAAATACCTCCACGACATGGGCATCGTGCACCGTGATCTCAAGGTCAGTCCTGACCTGACTGATGTGTTCATGAGTAACTAGGATTATGTCAGAAGTTCTAAACCCTGTTTTCCCCCAAAACTGAAAACATGTTTTTATTAGAATCTGTAATTTTCCATCATTCAACTTTGCTGATAGTATACAAATGTTCACTTTCATGTTGTCCCCGTCTTTTTGTCCCTCTTCCCCATAGCCGGAGAATCTGCTGTATTACAGCATGGACGAAGACTCCAAAATCATGATCAGTGACTTTGGTCTGTCTAAAATCGAGGGCTCTGGCAGTGTGATGTCAACCGCCTGTGGAACACCTGGATATGTTGGTAAAGAAAACCAACAAACTGTCTCAAATTTTAGAAATACCCCAGTTTGTGAGTAACTTATCACATGCAGTGTAACCATCAAGAGAATCAGTATCACATGAACATTCACCGGTTAATAATGACCCAGTTAAAGTACTGATGCTAGTTGTGGGTTGTCCAGCCCAATGGCAGGAGGTGGTCAGCTGCTGGTGTAAGATTTAAAAAGTTACACTAACTAAAATATCAAACTGGTAATGGTAAACATTTTATCTTAACTGCATTACCTTGTCTATATTCTTTCAGCCCCTGAAGTCTTGGCTCAGAAACCCTACAGTAAAGCTGTGGACTGCTGGTCAATTGGTGTCATAGCCTACATTCTGTGAGTGCACCTCGAAGACATGGACCCACCCTGTCATAGGAGACAAAGAAAGCCTGCACTGACACATTATTTTGACATTATATAATCCTTATTTTCTTCCAAATCAGTCATGATGCAGTCATAATTGTCTCCATGTTTTGCATCCAGATGCTTAACATTAGCATCACTAATCATCTCCCGCACATCTGTGTGGAAACATGACGCCTGTCCTCTCTGGTGTGTCTCAGGTTGTGCGGTTACCCTCCCTTCTACGACGAGAATGATGCCAAACTGTTTGAGCAGATCCTGAAGGCAGAATACGAGTTTGATTCCCCTTACTGGGACGATATCTCAGACTCAGGTATCAGTCAATTTTTCTTCAGTCCTCTCCCATCGGTGTGAAACTGACTTTTCAGGCCTATGCCTAAACCATGCCTAAACTTTTAAACTTTGTTTTTTCGAGCTACACATTGCGGAAAGGGTCACAGTGGCAACAGGAACCAGGGTGATACATTTTTCCTCCAGCTCTTTCTTGTTTAGACAGAGTGATGTGTCAAGTTTTCTGAGCCAGGAAATATATTTGTCCATGCCCTACCAATCACCTTGCAGGTGTTGAGCCCACAAGCCATGGTAATGATCCCATGCTGGTTTTATTCCCCCCAGTGTTGGCCTGGGTCCCTGTTTCCCTGCTGTTGCTGAAGACCTCTCCAACTTTTAGGACAAATTGCACAGTTGACGAAGCAGCCAATGTTCTGGCATATGGGAACTGCCTCAAGATGTGTTTTATCTTTTTTTTTTCAGCAGCTCGATGCTGATTTTAATAAACTATGTCTAGTCCTAAACTGACATTTTCGCAGGCCTTCATAGATAAACAGAATGCGGCAGTTCTGTGCAGCAGAAGACTTTATCGCTCATGAGTTGCTGATTTTTTTTATCTTTCTTCCTCATTATAGCTAAAGACTTCATTGTCCACCTGATGGAGAAAGACCCCAACATGCGTTACACCTGTGAGCAGGCGCTGCAGCACCCCTGGTACTGGGCCCTATACTCATTTATCATAGTGTGATCACAAACTCACATTACAAAGAATGCATTGCCGATTAAAATCATGCAATGCCAACTTTATTGATTTTCTTATTTAACACAGACTCTTGAACAGAAGTTTGCTGTTTCCTCTCTTTGTCAGGATTGCTGGGGACACTGCCCTGGATAAGAACATCCATGAGTCTGTCAGTGCTCAGATCAAAAAGAATTTCGCTAAAAGCAAGTGGAAGGTGAGCCAGGCTTCCAATTTATTTTTGATGACCAATTTATTTGTCTTTTCTTAAATGCGTTATGTACTATACTGTGCTGTTTGTGTTTCGCTTTTAGTATACACAGAATACAGTGTAGCCAGAGTTTAAAGTTTGTTTGCAGTTAGTTCACCCTTCAGGAATCAATTGTTTGCTTTATTTTTCTACTTGATTTTAAAATTTAGAATGTTTTTGATTTTAAGTTTTACATTATGAAAGACATTCAGTATGTGGGAAGGTTACAAATCTTTTTGGCCCAGCTCCCAGTTGGTCCTAATTGGTCAGCGAGTGTCAGATACAGGAGATTTCACTGTGGATTGATGTTCATTTGTGTCTGTGGCCTTTCCACTGCAGCAAGCGTTCAACGCCACAGCAGTGGTTCGCCACATGAGGCGTCTCCAGCTGGGCACCAGTCATGAGGGACCCAGCCCTACCTTGCCAAGCCCGTGCCGAACTCATCTGCTGATGCCGGAGGAAAGTGCAGGTGGCCAGCTGTGCTTGCGGTTTCTACTCTCTTGAGTTATTTGTTTATCTTGCACAGGCAGTTGTGAGGAGAGCAAGTATTGCAGTGTCATGTGCAATGTCACACAGCAGCAATGAAATATGCCTCGTCTCTTTCTCTCTCTCAGGGGCTTGCTGTGAGGGAGGGTGCTCCCAGAACGTCGATGGCGGGGCAGACCCCCTGTCCAACTGCAACTACCGCTGCCACCCAACCAGCAGGGTGTGATCCCTGCACCCACTCCAATCACCTGTCTAATCAATCCCAATGACTTTCCAATTTTAACCCCCTTGGTGGAACCGGAGGCACCATCTGCCCCATTATCTGGTTAGGAATACAGTGTCATTCCAACCTCTCGCCTGCAGGGGGAGCAAGCCTGTCCAGCCTGAGATGGAAGACATAAAATGGGATGAAACAGAGGAGAAGTAAGAGAGAGACTTGATGACAGTGATGATGATGAAGCACCAGAGCTGATCATTTTTACAGACTGGTCTGGTAGTTGGGATAAGTTGAAATGGCGATGGGGGCTATACAAAGAGGCGGAGGTAACCTCCTCCACCAGCTTGTCAGGTGAATTGTTTTTGCCGCAGCAGGACAGAGCTTGTTGGACACTCTTTTTATTCATGATTTTCAATTCCACCCATCCCTTTGATTGTTTTATTCTTTATGGTTTTCTATATTTTTGTGTTGTCTTTTTTAAACCTCCTACAGTTAGATCATGGAGTGTACATCCAGAAACAATATCTGCATGATCAGGAGAGAAATTTTCCCCATGCATGTTTTGTTATCTTTAAAATATACCCTGCTGTGAAAATGTAACATGGTAGCACCATGCTAATGATGGAGTGTTGTGTGCAAAGTTTGCCAAGGCAGAAAGGCATAGAGCATTTTGGCTATGTTGCAGTATTTGAAATCTAATTGAGTTAAATTTTACAGATCTGCATTCCATGTATCTGTGCTTTTAGACAATCAGTCATAGATTATGCAATGAAAACTCCATCTATCTAATATGTAGCCTCTCTTGTGGTGATCTAGTGTTTTCATGCAGTGGTAAGGCTTTTTGAATGTAAAAGGCTTCCCCTTGTCCTTTTGAACCCCAAACCTCTTGAACCACTTGAGCACAGGGATATATCTTTGTCTAAGGTGCCTTTAGGATATGCGGTACATATATAGTATAATGGGTTTATTTTCGGGTAGCTTCTCAAATGTTTTCTCTTTTTCTGCAGCACAGACTCTTTCTGTCTCTTCAGATATTACGTGTATCACATTTTCAGCTTTAAAATGCAGTTTTAAGCTTTCTCTCTCAAGGTTAAGTACTGTAATCTCAGAAGGGAGGCCTGTGCATCTACTGGACCAATTACCCTTATGTCAAAGCACCTACTTTTTTATTTCACAAAATCTAAAACAAACAACAAAAATGTAACATTATGAAATGGGTGAACCAACAATAAGTATTTTTCTTTCTCTCTCAGTGACACATATTAAAGAACTGTGTAAAAACAAAAACAACAAAATACAAACCTCCAGTCCTGAAAAAACATCAGTCAGTGTGCTTAGCTATCCTCCAAGACTAGACTGACTTAGCAGGATTTGGTAGGTTGTGTGAATGCAAAAAAAAAGAAATGGATATGCATCTGTCACCATGTACTATACTTTCACCACCATTACAGTTTTACAGGCACATTTCCTCCACACGCAGCCTGTTTCGAAAGAACCTGGATGACTGAACATGAATATGCATCGGACTGACTCATTTTACCTTTACTGCACATCCATCAGTGCTTTTGACGCTGGTGAATACAAAGTACGTATTCATCCAATGTTATTTCATTCATTTCTATGTAAAAGATATGTTGGTTCTTCTTTTGGCTTTTATTTTAAAACATCCTATCCTATGCTAAGTTTTTTTTGTGGAGAAAGGCATTGAGTCACACATGTAGAGAAGATTTATGCACATTTCATTGAACCCTAATTTATTCAGGGGACCACAGATACTGACATCTTCCATAAGTTTCATTCATCCTCTCATCACTCCATCCTAACCTTGAGAGGTTACAGTTTGGTTTTGGACTCTTCATTCTCTCTCTGCTCCAATGGTATAGACATTTGGTACTGATGTGATTTGGTGCTGATAATGTACATTTGCATGATGTAGCTTGAAATTTGTGAATCCCATGATTAACAATCAATAGTATGTGCACTAATTGTGATAATGTTACAGTGGCCATGAGATGAGACTGTGGTGAAAGGAGAAAATGTCAGATGTTTTACTCTTTAACATATTCTCTGGATAACACAATGTGGATGAGTAAAGAGCAACAACAGCTGTAATAACGTTTCAACATGTCAAAGCAAGTTCAGTGTGTTGCTTCAAAAAGTATTTTTGAGCTTTATTCTGCATCTCTAATGTGGTGTACTTGGACAGTAATGTTACTGGTGACTCCAAACTGTAAAGCGTAGTTGAGCGTGGACATTTTTTCAGGAAATTTTCAGTGTGGATTGCTTTTACATCATAAATTACTGTGACAATGAGGCGCCCTGTCAAGCGCAGGAAAGCTAATGCATGGAGGCAGTCATCATCCTCAGTCCCATTTATGTTGGCAGACTGATAATATCATTAATCTTCTGATAATGAAAAAAAAAACCTCTGCCAATTTGATACGTTGCCACAAACACTGATCGTAGATAACGTCTCCTCCACTTTCATTTAGCTCCTGTATTTTGCCCTACTGATGAATTTTGCTGTATTGATATCAAAAAGTTTTTACATACTCCAGATTCTCCAGTAGGTTGAATGTTCTTGATCCCAAAAGTACTCAAATTAAAAAAGTTTGCCCACAAACCCTAACAGAGAATTTTATTTCATAGCTTGTTATAATAAACAAGCAAAACTATTATACTGTAGAAGTTTGTTCTTGCTTTGTTCTTTGCTGAGGCAAAGAACCTGGAAATGGAAAACTAAAGATTTTTACATACCAGCGCAATGACACAAGTGATTATGAAATACATAACCATATCCCATTACCTCACCACTCAACCACCTTGGTAGGAAAACAGCAGAGGATTACATTTGAGGAGAAGAAGTGACCTTGCCCTCAAAGGTGCTTAACTGCAGGTTGTTTTGATATTGCCACAGCTTTGGCATTCAAGGTTTTTACAGCACATAATTCATGGAATTTTGCAGAGCAACAGTCTAAAGGAAAAAAGATATTTTTGCGTAGGCTTCTGACCACTGTCTGGTAAGATTTTTTGTACAAATGAGTATTTGTACCCAAAAATATGTTGCCTTTTAATAAATGCTGTTTTGGGCCACAGTACCCACTGTCTACGCAGATGCAATGCATCATGGGTTGCTTGGAAAAGATTTGTGAGTGAAATATACATTAAAATCCCTGTCTATGCATTATGGAGCTGCCTGAGTCAATTTGTAAAGGAGAAAAAAGTGCATTTTGTAAATGTATATACACAAATTTATATATACATAATGCACATACTTAAGACATGCACAATCAATAAATAGTGCAGACAACAGATAGTGAGGATCTAATGCCTTGATGTTGATTTCCTGATTTTATTCTTTATGCCTTAGTTTATAATTTACATATTACTTCACGAAAAACTTTAGGCAATACAAGCGGAAATCTAAGAATCTACACACAAGATTTAACTTTTTCATATCCTTAATTATTTCTTTTGAATTAATTAATATAATATATTTAATACACATAAATATGTCATTTAATAGGAGAAAAAACAAGCTCCTATTAAGTTAAATACTAATAGTAACATAATACCACTCTGCTAATCTTGTTACCTTTTCAGTAGGACTGGTTTAGCTGTTTTAATTCTTCACAAACAGATTTAGCTACTGTCTTACTTCAGTGGTATAGCAACCTGAAGATGGTGGTTCATATATTTCAATCCCTAAAAGTCATAGAGGGAAAACATGAAGAAATTTAGCCTAAATCAAGACTAACAGGGATTATCTTTATTTAAATGAACTGGATTTTTTTAGGTTGTTTTTGCTTTGTTGTAACTCCACATTTAATATGCTCTTCAAAATCATATATTTCTATGGTGTAAAACATTTTACAAGCTTTAAAAAAATGTCAACTTGGATTCCATCTTAACTACATTTTGACTAAATTTGTTGGATATCTTTGTCGGTTTTCTTTTATTAGGTCATCCTTTAGAAACATCCGAAACATAACTGAAACATATAATTAAAGTTATGATATTAATACAGTGGCAGTAATACGTTTCTCACTAGTGAAATTCTGCAACTGTTGATCTCACGAAATAGTTCTGTGGCTTGAGAGGTTTGTCGTGAATGTTAATGTCATAGTCTGCTACATGAGGCCTCTCCAAGGAATGCTGGGTAATTGAGGCTTGTGGTTTTGGCTGCTGGAGAGAGAGAGAGAGAGAGAGAGTCTGGCAGTCAACCTCATTCAGGAGACAGAGTAAAAATAATGTGGTCAAACCAGGAGCAAGGGACTTATTCAAAATAATGGGAGAGAAATTGCATGAATCACAGAGGTAGAGAATGCTGAAAGATGCAGGCAGTGTTTAGATGTGGACGAGTGGAAAAAATGAAGTGAAACATGGCCAAGAGTGAAACTTGGAAAAGTACAACTAAACCAAGGATGGAACTAGAAGACAGTGGGCCTGCACTTTAAGGCTAACACACATCTCATATCTCATATGTGGGTTTAATTTCTCCACAAAACAAAAGCAGCAGCTCGCTTATGAAGATTGTACTCAGTCCACATCCTCCTCCTCTCGCCTTGAGTCTAGAGTGCCACTGCCTATGCTTGCATGGAATGTGAAACAGAGTCTTGATACAGCAATGAGCCAAAAGTGAACCACACTGTTATGACTGACTCAGCTTCATTGTTTGCAAGATGATCTATCCACACAGTGTCAGTCTTTTAGCACTTTAATGAGTACGGAAAGGAAATTGCTGATTTAAAGGTCTGCAAAGATTTATTGAGTCACATAAACAAGGCACAAAATCAGTAGCACACCTGCTGTAAATGCAGGATGCAAACAGTTCTGCTGCTTTCAGAGCCGGGGAAAGAGATTCAAGGTCAGGTGAAAGTTTACATTTTTGCATTTCATGGCAATTAATGCAACGGTTTCCAAGTTATTTGAAATCACAAATCACAGTGGTGCTCCTGGACAGGTCACCACAGTCTTTAGGACTCTATCTCTCAGTGTCATGAACGTATGTATAAAACTTGGAGCCAATTCACCCAAATTTGTGAATTGATGACCAAAAGCACTGTTGGTCTCAGGGAGTTTCTGACCAGCACCACCCCCTCACAGGTCAACAAACATTTTTCAGTCCCCTCCAAGGTGACCTACTGTGGCTGGCATAAGTAAATAATAATGAAGACTGATAAAATGCTTTAGGTCACTGTAAATGAAAGACGAGCTGAATGTGATTTTTTTTAATGGCGTTTCTCACGGGAAAGTACACCTCAAAATCAAAATTTTATATAAGCCTTTATTATTCAAGGTTACCTGCTTACCTGCTTTACTTCAGGCCAAAGTGTTGAGTTAAAGTTTGAGATGCAATACGCACACACACTGCACTCCTGTCTGTCAGCAGGGGTTTATTGTGCTAATATCTGTCAGTGCTCTCAGGAGATTTATGTGCCCATTATGTTCATGTTGTCCTTCAACATGTGTATGTAAGGAAAGTTTCTACAAGTTTTGAGCCTTTCACTCTTTTCCCATTATAGCGTGTCAGAAAAACGCAAAACAACAACATACGGTGGTATGTCATAAAAATGGGAAAAAATTTCAAAATTTGAAATGACTGCGAAACTCACCAAAACATCAGAGAACGCTATTTTGTAGTTTTTTTGCGTTTTTCTGACACGCTATAATATGACCTTTTTGGCACTTTTAACACCCGTTATCCTATGCAGTGTTCATAAATCAGTGTTCTCTGATGTTTTGGTGAGTTTCCAGGCCATTTCAAATTTTGAAATTTTGAAAATGTCAAAATTTTAAATGGCTTTAAAACTATTATAGCGCTTCAGAAAAACGCAAAAAGATATGATGTTTATTTTCATACAGCAAAACGTCTGACATTTAACCTCATTAAAAAAAGCAGCCACTGCACAAAGAGTGTATAATGCCAAATGACATTTTGGCTACAGGTAAACACTAAGAGGTGTGTGTGTGTGTGTGTGTGTGTGTGTGTGTGTGTGTGTTTGAAAGAAGCTGAGGTTTTGGAGACGATTTAAATAATGTGCTTTGGTTTTCTTTTTTAGGAAACTAGATTCTCTCTTGAAAGACTCACAAACACACACACTCATCGTACAGACTATTCACTGAACAAGCCAATGTACACATTGTGGCATGCAGCCTGGAAGCCTGATTAACAAATAGTTGCGTGGATAGGCTTACTGTGGCTTTATGGACAAAATACCAAATAAACACACACTCACACTCACTGAGATCTTTTCCTTGTATCTCAGTTGTGCATTTGTTTTGGATGCAGTGTCAGATAAATGTTTTCTTTGGACCAAAATACAGAAAAACAGACAAAAATCATTAATGTAAAAACATTTTCCAGTTCCATTCCTCTTTGGCCTTGTGGCCTCACATTGTTTTAGGAGTGAAGTCAGGTTGTTTGAGTTTAAGCAAGCCAAGGTCCCCAAGGTGCTGGAGCACAGCAGAGGGCAGGAGACCTCAACTATACAGTGAGATCACCCTCTTCTTTGTGCCCTGGAGATGAGTGATGTGCCGTTTGTGAACAATTTTCTCACTGTGAATGACTCATTTTAGCAGAAGTTAGTGGGAGAGACAATGTGAAAGTGTTTTCCTACAAAGATTCAACAGGCTTGGTCTTAAAACTGAATCTGAAGCTGTTCAACTCCAAAAGATGTTCAGAGATCTCAATGCATGGATTCAATACTCAGCCTTCTTGGAGCATTACAAAGTACTGAAACCAAAGCACTGCAATTTATGAAAAGTTGCAGACCCTCAGAGTCCTGCATGACTGTGCAAACCACAATTGGTAATAATAAACAGGATGGAGAGAAGGATAAAAAAAGAGGGTTTGAGAGTATCTGGCGGTGCAAGGACAGCCACTAATTTTTCACTTTTGGGAAAATTCAGCCTGCAATTAGGATCAAACATTGCCAGAAACTTGACATCCATGTTACTTGTGTTAGTAATACATCTGATACTGGCCTGTGCTCTGAGTTTTCCCCAACTCCGTCCATCAGACGATGGTAGAGGAAAAGGAAAACACACTGTCATGGAGGGAAACATGAAAAGAGGTTGATGGAGATGGAAAGAAAAATGATCAAAGACTGTTTTTTCCACACCTTTGCACAGCGAAAATGGGATTCAACTGATTTTGTGGAGAAAATGGATCAAAGACTGGATATAGAGTGTAATTCTGGGTCATCTGAGGTCACACTGGGGTGGGGTCAATGTCACAGTGTATGCCAACAAGAGGAATTTGAAAAATGTGCATGTCCATGTGAATGACGTCTTGTAACGCGTTCATTCATTCATTCTTCCTGACCAGGTCACCAGTCAGTAGTATTTCTGTTTCTGTTAATGCATTCAATGATTTTTCATCTAACTATACTTTACGATTGTACATTAAAAGCTTGAAATTACCTCTTCTTAATGTCTTGGCTCCTAATCCCTGTATTTAGACTGTGATGTCTGGATAAATGAATTTGTTTTTTTAGTTTTTTCAATAAACATTACATTTAACAGACAGTGACTCAACAAAAAATCACAACCAAAACATTTTTGATTCACTCATGTCCCATCTACCAGTCCTTTAACAATTATATTATTGTGTATTTTGTAGACTGCAAAAACCTTTTGTCAAAGAGCAGTTTATAATCACAGAATGTGCACTGGCTTATTATACAGGGTGGTTTGCTGGTGCAAGGAGTGCTGTTGACTGAGAGAGCTGCAGATCTGCTCTAACATGTCCAGTGACTCATGTCAAATGGAATCTAGAAAATATTGATTTCAAAACACCTTTGAATGATAAGTGAAATTTAACCAAAATGAAATGGAGTATCAGGAGGAGTATGCTATACCTGCGCTGCAACCCATGCTTTCTAGTTGGAGTCATTTCAATTTCAGTTTTTTCAATTAACTCACACTGATTGACAGACATTATACTGAACACAACATCTGAAGTGGTGGCATAACGGTGCAGTGATTTTGCCTCACAGTAATGTTTTGGGTTCTAACCTTTCCAGAATCTCTGGTTTCCTCTCACTACCTAATGATGTACAGGTTAGGTTCTTTTGTGACTCTAAATTGTCCACAGGTGTGAAAGGTTATCTGTCTATATGTCAACAGCCAGGCGTACCCTGCCTCTTGCCCAATGTATGTTGTGACAGGCTTCAGTAATAAGAAACAGAAATGTAAGATCTGTCACCAGTAACCCATACAACTTGTGGATTTACAAAAAATCCACAAGAAAAAACCCACATTATAATGCTCCTCTCTCAAAACTATGCAAAAAACTTCATTTCCAGTCCAAAAAGAAAAACAGAAAAGCCTCAACTCCTGAACAATCACTAAAAATGATGTAAACATCCGGGGCTGAGACTATGGCAACATTAATCAAACATCCACGAGTCTAACCATTAGATATAAAAACAGCTTGGCAGCAGTAACAACAAACACACGACAACCTGAATTTCTCCAGCTTGTCTTGTGGACCTCGTCAGCAACCCAGATGAAGAAAAGAATAATTATGGGGGTGAAGGATGGAGGGAGAAGGGAAGGGGGTGATGGAAAGGTACAAACTACAGTCTACCTTTAGCCAAGTGGGGAAGAAAGAAAGAAAAATGCTACAATGAGAAGAATGTGTTAGTAATGAAATGATTCTTAGCCTGAAATAAAGTTTGTGTTATGGTCTCATGTGAGGAACTGTGAACATGACAAATTATTTCCGAGTGAGAAAAATGCAGTGAAACCCATATTCTCAAGTGTGAGCTATGGCCTTTTTTGCGTGCCGTAACTGTGCGAAGGAATTCAATCTGGTGTTATGGTCATTATTGTAGCCTTAAAGTAAAAAATACTGATCTCACTCTTTTTTGGCTCACCAAGACTTTGTCTCTCTGGGGTCTGAGCCTACAGTACAGGGCTGAGGTTACAGGAATGGTATTGTGATTTTAGCCAGACTGCAACAGCAGAGGTCTCAGAGGGTGAACACACACATCAGTCATCCTTATTGAAACAGACGTGGACAGGCAACAATGAAAAATCACCTCCTCCTTGCCAGCACTGGCTCCATCTGGTCAAGTGTAAAGATGATGAGGAAACGTTTCCACTCGAATGGAAGCCATGTTCAAGTTGGTGCTGGGTAATGTTGACTTTGTGTAGCAGACGACTGAAGGAAAGGGGTGTGAAGAAGGTGCAGATTGATTGAAAAAAATGTATTGCTTGCTTGCACTGGGATGCAACAACTAATTTCTCATAATGTTTGATCTGATACACAGATTCTGCTGCCATTAGGCTTATGTGCTTTTGGGAGAAGTAAATAAAATTCATGGTGCCCAGAGGATGAATCTGCCTGACTTTGGTGATACCATGACTGAGTAGTTGCTGCTAATTACATTAGATTCAGGTTTATTGGCATTGAGCAGGTACGCATAATTAACAATGAAATACACTTGGCATCTAACCAGAAATTTGAATTAGCATTGCGTGCTAAAAGCATACTGTAAATATATATATGTGTGTGTGTATGTGTGTGTGTGGTGGGAGGGGGGTGTATATTTGTATGTAGGATTGGATACAGGTCCAGAAAAATGCATAAATATATGCAAATATGTAAGTACGTAAAAATCACTATAAATATGAATACAAGGTGCCAGATAATAAGATGTTTGAGGTACACGAGTTGCAGTGATATAGCAAAAATAAATAGTCAGCAATTGGCAGTTGTTTGTTTTGTGGCAAGACGTCAGCAGACTTCTGTTCTTCGGCGGATTGGTTCGGGAACGCTGGTCCTTCTTTCCAGATGGGAGCATGGCGAAATGTTAGCATGCTAACACCATCACAGCATCGCCACTGTGAGCGCGGGGCGTTGCAATCTGAATGAGGCACAAACCGGAACTTTTTGGCTCCGACCAGCCGTCTATTCTTATAACAGCGGAGTAGTATTGGGTTTCCCACAGCAAACTTGTGGTGACATGCTCCAAAAATGGCTAACACAAAGGAAGAAATGATTAGACCAACTGGTGGTCAGCACTGTGGAGATACGAGCCACCGTTCCTGGGGTACTCAACCAATTACTGCAACAGAAGCGTTTGCTGAGGGTATCCCTCGATGAAATACAGCACAACATTCATAACACATTTTTTTTACCAATAAATATGTATTTGAGAAGCTTACAACTGATAAGTCCGCCATGGGGAAAGGAGCAAACCCACCAGTGCCTTTATAAACCCAAGTAATTACCGAGAGAAATATCGAAGCCAGTGGCAGGTTACAATTTTCTCTCTATATTTCTTTATGCAGAGCAATAAATGAATGAAAGATTATGTGTAGCTGCTTGGAAAAACATCAGCAGAAAGGTGAGAAAAAAAATACTGACAAATCAGGTGCTGTGGGATTATCAGTACGACAAAAGATGAAACAAGAGCAGCCAGAAAAAGTAACAGCATTTGTAAATATAAAACAAGGGAAGATAAATAAGCCCTGTCCGCAGATACGTCCTCTGGAAGGGACCACCACTGTGCAGTCCTGTTACTTGACATCTGTTTTGCAGCTTGGCTGTGCACAGTGGTTTATGTTGAGAAAGCAGTGTGTGTATATCATCTTTGGCCCAGGTCCATGGGATTCTGACAGTTGGCTGCAGGCAAGATTTGTCTGATGCAAAGGTTTCATCGGGCAAAGAAAGAGCCAACAAGGAGATAAGATGAGAAGCGTGCCGTGTTCTCTGCAGTACTTTTGTCACCAGAGGTCAAATGATAGGTCACCCGAAAAGTTTATAAATGTCCCCTCCACATCCTACTTCACTGCAGAACTACCTTGTAAGAGAGTTCCTGACGTAAACCATGTTTAAAATGTGTCCACTTCTTTTGTTTCCCCCCTCTCTTTCTGCCATGCAAACCCTGCCCCTCATTCCCTTGGTTGTATGCAACAGCCCCATATGGAAGAAATTTGGTTCAGCTCTCCTGGAAATTGTGTTGAAAATTTCAACTGCCAGCATGATTTTGCATCTGAAGTGGTCTTTGTGAACGTGTGCTGGATGTACACTGGACAACAGTTTTGAGAGGAAGAGGTCAAATTGGGGCCAATATTTTTAGGATTTATATTTCTTTTTGAATTTGAACTGCTTCTCTTTTTTTTTTTAAAAAGTTTGATTTATTAGCGCTGAATCACACTAAACACACCGTGCATGCCAGAAAAACATTTATCATTCCTGGCTGGAGTATGTGGAAAGCAGGAAACATTACGATTGAGATTTCAATCTTTTACTTGAATTCATTACCCCTGTCTGTATCACAGCTCTCTCAGTAGTCTCTTTGTTCTTCTGTTTGGCTAGACACCTTTACTTTTTAAAATATTGATGCTGCGGATGAAAACAATTGTAGAACTGTTGAGTGCACCAAAATCAAACCATGCAGTCAAAGAACCAGAACTTATAGTACATGTAGCCTTTTGCTGACTGAACTAGTCTGGAAAGCTCAGTGAGAGAAAAGGATGCCATCATCAACACACCCAAATTACAAATCCTACACTTCTGTGTATTACAACTGCAAATTGTGTCAATTTCATTCTTATTTCCATGATGGTGAATGTGTTGCCGCACAGGAAGTTGCTTTTTACGACTTAACATAGTACTGTTTCTTTTATTTTTATTTGTTTTCAGCTTCATGCATTTAGATGTTATGATGACTGCTCATCAGGAACTGTCCTGCAACTCTCAAGATGGCTACAACCTACCAAAACACTGACACGGGACCTTTTTAGTAAAACTTCATTTATTTATTAAAAAACGACAATAACTGTTACACAAATGATTATGCTATTGGCAAAGCAAATCAGATGTTTATAGTTTATAGAAAGCAAGAAATAAAAAAAGCAACTACAGAACTTATAATGAAGCAAAATCTCATTTCTGACACAGAAAAAGCCAATCCTGTAGCTTGCCAGGTTCACTGGCTGGACTTAATGGGTGCTCAGCACCCTGTTTTCACACATGAAAATTACACTTTTATTCAGTACAATTTGTATGAACAGACTTGCATTAAGGAGAACTTGTAAAAAATACACGCTTGCAAAACAACTCAACGAATTTAAAGAATCTTTACTTTTTAGGGAAGGTTCCTTAAGGAATAAATAGATCAAACAAGTAAATGAGACGTAGGCAAATGGAGTAAAAGAAAAAAAAGAATGAGGAAATGACTGGTGTTTCAGCTTTTCAACACTGATGCAGCTGCTCCTCTCTAATTATACCCTCATATACAAAGTTAAAGCATTGTGTGTTTCCGCACACAAGATTTTGAATGCTCGCTATTTGCACATTCTGTACTTGATTACTACCGGTGCACTTGAGAACTGGTTATCCCCCAATATATTTCGTCTTCAGCAGAGTAGAAACTGTTAATGTTAAACTCTGCTCAGACTGGAAGACGAGACAAATTCCTCCACATAGCATAGGTTTATCTGGAGCATTTTAGTGATGATATTTCTGAAATAAGAACTTTAATTCTAATATTTATACAATGCATAATGTGTCCAGCACAGAAAAAAAACAATTTATCAAAACAGATCTTCAATTTCCAATGCTTTAACATTGTCCAACAGTGCATCTGACAGCTTTGAGCTTTAAGCTATGTGTAATGTTTGGTACGTGATTGTGCTGCCACTGAATTAAACGGACACAGATTAAACTTGGTGGGGTGAACAGCAACACTTATTCAGACAGGATGATCATATTGGACTAAAAGGCTGTAATACGAGTGAAGGAGATTTAGATAAAGATCTCTTTCTCCTGTGAAACCTTTTAAATCCTTTATCTCAGAGGCAGTTAATCCTTCACTTTAGGTCATTTGGGGACACAAAATAGGTCAAGTGAAAGCCCCTATCCACCACACACACACACACACATACACACACACATGCGCGCGCGCACACACACACACACACACACATACACACACACACACACACACACACACACACAAGTACACGGTTCCTCAAAGTTTATGGTTGAGGTTGTAAATAGGCATGAATGGTCTCTTTGTAGCTGACAGTCTCAATGGCACAGGTCAATTTTACCAGGAAATTTAGCGAACTCTTGTTGTTTAGGTGAGTTTTTTTGAAATGTGTTATTTTTTTTATTGTGTTATTTACTTGATTATTTTTATTATAACTTGTCTGCTAAGTCTCTGATGCTTCATAGGGAGCAAAAGTTGGTCTACATACAATTAAAGCAAAAAAAAAACATGTCTAGATTTTTAGCTTCTTGGAGATCACCTTTTTGTGTGGAGGGTCCTTCTGGTCCTGGGTAGTGTCCTGATCCGGGTGGGTTTGGGGCACGTTTGACTCATAGAGCTGTTTGAGGTTGAGGGTCTGTTGCTCCTTCGTGGTTTCCCGTTGGGCTTGGCGCAGCAGACGTTTCATGGTCTTCACCTTCTCTCTCAGATGGCCATTGGCTTTCTCCAAAGTGCGCACCTTCTGGGAAAGTGTCCTCACCCTCTCTTCCTCCTCGAACAGAGCCTTCTGCACTGTGGAGCACAACAGCTGTGAAGAGAGGAGGGAAACAGAAAATGTTGTTTAGTCCCTCTTTTACAGGAAAATAATATAAATTAATTAAGTAATTAATATATGACTGGGATTCAATTAAGTGCACTTTAGGTAAACGTGTTTAGCTGCGACCCATTTAAACATTAACTGATCATCTGCTTCCAGGTTACCTGCAGTTTACTATTCAAAGAAGGCCAGTGTTGAGGTTAGTGTCAAGATTTCCCACTGGATTTCATCCTACTTTGCCATTTGAGTGAAATCATACTTGGAGATGCACTCAATCATTGCTCATACTAAATACTGATGTCAGATTTAATATATTTTTGTTACATTTATGACGTAGCACCTGACAGATCTGTTGTTTTTGATAATAGATTTCCTTTGGATAGGTCAAATGAGAGAACACCTCTGGCATGCTCTTTGGGCTGACGACCAATGCCAACAGCTCGTAAGTCTTCCAGCATATTCCACTGTTTGAAAAAAAGGAGCTTTTTGGCTGCTTATAAAAAGAAAGAGAACAGAAAGAAAAAGGCAAGAAATTAATCATTGAGCATTTTTGAGATTAATTCTTTTTTTTTGCTGTGGAACAGCCTGTGGAAATATATCGAAAGAATTGCACTCTTGTGATTGTGATTGTCCTCGTACCAGCTAGTTTATAGAAGCCAAAGACAACTTACACTGTAGTGCCAGGTTGGGACCAAGAAAAATCTGAGGTAAGAAAAGTGGTCACAAAACCTACACTCTCTGTTTCAGTAAGACACCACTGTGATATGAAACCCAACATGCCTGCGACTGATGATCCAAAGGCCTGGACCTTTCCTAGGTGAAGAATTAGCTCCAGATGCCTCTGACTGCGTGCCTGTCGGCCTGAGTGTGGATTTCCTCCACAGATCCTAATGCTTCCACATGGGCCAGCGTGAAACACTGATGTAAATACCCTGCCATCAGATAACAACCGCTGAGGGTTTTGAGGAAATGTTAAAAATGTGCTGCCGGCTGCTGGCCCACATCACTGGTTAGTACATTACTTTCTGTAATATTAGCTGTGGACTTTTCCCATGTGCTCTTGCTTATGTCCCATGTGGATTTGAGAAGGGTATGAAACTTTATAATGCAAAGGTTAAAGTATGGGAGCAGAGCTATAAAATTATGTAAAGCAGAAAATGTGAAATGGCAGCTCGCTATTTTGTGCACAAGGGTATACCTTTCACACAAATGTGACACCTTCAGTCTAATTCTGTTTCCACATCCACAAGTGCTGTTTCAGGCTAAGCTTAAGTGTGGATGTATTCTTAAGAAATGTCCCTTTAACAAGTCCAGAGCCAATGATGAGACTCAGACGTGCCATTCAAACCTGCCTCTTTTGCTAATCATCGATTTGCTACCATCTGTGATGAGAACACTTTTTTTGTAATTTGTTTTTCCCCACTGCGCAGCGGTCAGTTCAGGTCAGTGTCTGCGGTCCTTCGAAGCTAATATTGCTGCGTTAGTGCTGGGATCATAAACTGTGAGAAAACCCAGTTTGTTAAACTAATGTTTTTAATGGCTGATACGGTTTGGTGTTGAATCTTAAGTGGAATGCTTGTCATTTGATTCACTTGGGTTTGGATGATGTGATGCAGATGGCGTGATCTGTCCTGATGTGAGTCTTGGTCGGATGACCATAACAATGGTTGCTAAAGTCCCAGAAAAAAAACAAAGTCTGTTTTTGTTTTTCTAAGAGGAAATCTAATCATGAGAATGATGTAAGAAAGCAGCAGTGATATCTAAATGTCACTCTGTAATTATAATCACAGGCCTGACCCAAAAGCTTGCTGTTAATGGAAATCCAAACCATGTTTTCACTCTCTCTACCCATGGCAGATTTTTGCTTTTATGAGTAGTCAGAAAATGATTGGAAACAGACAGAAGAAGACTGACCTAAATCAAGGCGATTATGCCAAAGGTTTAGCTTCATTAAAGGGGATAAAGCAGTGGTGAGTGACTGGAAACCATTTATACACTGACACATGGGCTGTGAGACGACCAGAATGAAGGAGCACCAGGTGTTTTGGCACAAATGAGCTTTGATCAGTGAGACAGTGACAGCAAGGTGTGGACTGCAGCTCAGGCTTATTGACTCAGGTCATCTTAGAATCTCAAGTCCACTAATGTGGAGGTTGTCGGCTTTAAACAGAGCAGTGACTTTCAGATACTCTCTCGCTCTTTTCCTCCTCTGTCATCAATCGGCCTGGTCCTGTGTGTAATACAGGAGCTATTTTGTGATTAACAGTTGTAATTTACTTTCATGAAGTATCCCCTTTCCCTGGTTTTACTTTGGTGTGTGATTTTCTACATTTCCATAAATTCCACATTCAACATCTCCCAGAGGAGAGTTACGGTTTTTCCAGTCCATCAGGATCATCCTCCTCCTTCAATATTCATCATATTCTCTGACTCTACTACTGTTTATTAATGTCACTTTTTCCTCTGTGATGGATTTCATCTGATGGCTTCAACTATCGATTAATCTACTGTGTATTTTCTTGATTGATCAATTAAGTGTACAGTCTAAAAGATTTCAGTTTTTAATGACCAACAGTCCAAATCCATATTCATTTAACAATGACATAAAAGCCGAACAACAGAAAAGCATTTACTTGCTCGCATTGGTTTAGTCGAATGACTTCAAGCTTTAAAAAGAAAAAAATGAAGGCACGCTGTTAGAAAGAAGTGAGCTTATTAGACGTCTGTGGCCCAGTCCTCATCTCTGTTTGAGGCGAGTGGCTCAAGGCCAAATTAGCTACATTCGATTTTTACAATGGAGAAAAATGTGTGGTGTAAAAAAAAGACGACATCTTACATCAATTCCACTGCATTGATTTTGATACTATTCTTTCACTCCGTTGTGAGTCTAGTGTTGCAGGAGTGCAATAAAATCCTAAATTGGTTGAAATACTTTCAGCCAATCAAAGACCACTGCATCCATATGACATCACTCTAACGATAGGGCTCTTGTTTTTGAGCATACAATTAAACAACAACGTGGTTTGCCAAAGAAGAAACCATGGCAAAAACCATGATGTCTTTAATGATGATTTTTCCTTTCAACATAGTGAGCTCTTTGTCTGACAGAAACCTCAGAAAAATGTGTGTTTGGTTTCCCGTGCCTTCAGAACTTTTTTAGCTTGCCAGCTTCTTCGTAGTATTCCTTTGAAAACAACAGGATGTAATCCGCCTTCTTATGCCTTTTTGTGTGCTTCACAATGCTTCAGGACACTAAAATGTATTGCAGTCTTTCCCCCAAAGCATGTGTGAAGCCTTGTATCTGAATCACATTAAAAGCCATTTTCACTAACTCAGTGTGAGACAGAGGACCTCAAACACAAGCACTTGATTGATTCTGGTGATTTTGAGTGGCTACGTACCCTGCTGTCTTCCTGAGCCTCCCACTCTGGGGTGAAGCTATGGACCTGAGTGCCAGGCGTGCAGTTGGAAAACTGAAAGAGGCTGGCAAACATGCGGTGGTTATCTGCAGTGTCTGGGAAGATGGGGTCCTGGAAGTTCACTCCATGGGGGACAATATTGTAGTTCTCATCCATCCTGCACGGCAGAAAGGGCAAAGATTGGCTGATACATTGACACAAATGGTTAACCATGTGTAAACACGCGTATGCAGATGATTTCTTGTCTCTTGTAATAAACAAAAATTTCAAAATGTGAGCAACAGGAACTAGAAAGTATCTGTGTGATACTTATTCTTGGCGGCTTAAATGAGAGAACATTTGAATTCAATCAAATCTTGATGAGATTCTACTTATCTGTCCTAGAATCTTTTTCACTGAAACTCTTATGCAGCATACCAGAGTAAAAGTTGGAACATTTTTGGATCAAGCCCCCCAAATATTTATTTATGGGCAAAATTGCTAACAGACCCTGGTCTATTTTTATGCAAATTAAAGCATCATGTATGACTCAAACCAGCAAATTACAAGCCAAAGGGATTCACTGTGCATGTTTCATATCTTCTCCTACGATGTGAAGTCTGTGAGGGAGGAAGCAACGTGTTTTCCATACATCTGGATTCGATCTTGCATCCCTCGAGGGACATCAAACGTCTGGTTGTCCCTATCAGACACTGTGTGTGAGCGTGTGTGGGTAGGGGAGGGTGTATGTGCATGCGGGTGGGACGGTATGTTGGAAGAGCAAGAAGAAAGCTCATGTTTTGCTTCAACAAGAGAGGTCAAAGGTCAGATGTAAGCACAGTTACCAGGAGGTCAGAAGAACTGTGGAACTCAGGAACTAAACTGGGCTTTGCAGTAATAGAAAAATAAATGAACACAACTATAATGACGTGAAACCCTTTTTTTTACACTGTGCAGTTGTTGGCAAATGTCACATATAGCCTATGCACGCTTCCCTGTGTTACAAAAACATAGTTTTGGGCAACAGTTTATGTACAAGTTTCATCTCCCTTAAGGTTCTGTATTTGGCCTTCTTTTGACAGAGAACTGAAAAATCCTGAGGAGTGAGATAAAATTTTCACAGCAAACATGTGGCTGAAGCAGCACACTCAGTCCGTCTCATTTAACGGTCCTGAGGGAGACCCTCAGTTGCATTTTTCTCCATGCTACAGTAAACTCTGACTTGTCCTGTCCAAGGAGCATATGCTCATGATTGATTTGAAAAAATGTTTTGGTCGGAGACAGTGTTGTTGAGGCTTTTATAACAGGAAATGGATGTCCACGAGAGACAGAGATGAGAACTTTTCAGTTTTGGCTTCCTAGGGCAGAGTCTGGTGTTGCAGAGTGTCCACAGCAACACATTCGAAGAAAATTTGTGAAGCTATATTCCATTTCTTTAAAACAACTGAAAACTAATACCACTCTTCATGAATCGCTGGGTGTTGTGGTG
Organism: Psettodes erumei; assembly: GCA_016785225.1. Taxonomy (NCBI): domain Eukaryota; kingdom Metazoa; phylum Chordata; class Actinopteri; order Pleuronectiformes; family Psettodidae; genus Psettodes; species Psettodes erumei. The sequence goes on along the minus strand of JAFBJZ010000666.1, from coordinate 2,930,245 downwards.
CCAAATAACACATGATGTAAAAGCAAACAGCACTTTTATTACGAAAAGTACTCATCAAGCAGCAGTAAAGAACCATAGATAATGATCACATCTTTACAAGGTGTTTTATTGGTGAATAAGGAGTGATGAATGTACATCAACATCCAATATCCAGCACCCAGCAAAGGAAAAATGCTGGTAAATCATTTTGGAAGTTCGCCCTGCATTACGTCCACTGACAAAACACCACTGCCCTCGTTTACTGGAGTAATCACTGCTTCATAATCATCATCAGATCTGCACTTAAACGGCGCTCTGTTGTAACTAGCTCCAGGAATTTTCTGGCATTCGTCGCCCGGCTGATTACAGGGATAACGTCCGGATATTTTCACCATCACAAAAAGTGGGACAGCAAAGTCGTCCCTGGAGGTGTGATTAACGGAAATCCTTTTAAAAGTCTTTTAGCCGTCATCCCGCCTCGCAAAAAACCCAATCGCACATGTGAGTGCGATCTTGTGCATGTGATGTGTAACATATGCTATAAATATACTATTGATGTTGGCCCTGCTGCAGACCCTCATCTGAGACAGGCAGACATTAAACTTGAGGAATGTTGTTCAAGTGCCCCTCCTCCCTACCAATCCCACCCCCCTCCTCTAAATATCTAACCGTTCATCTTTTTAAGAGAAAAAGCAGAATGTGGGAGACATATCTGTAAGGCCTGTCAGCACACGTTCTCTTCATCAAATGGTACACTGCTGTATTTCGGCAGTGCAGGGCAGACAAAAGGTGGTCCCATACTGACTGCTGGCGTACTGATAACTCTCCTCAGTGAAAAGTCTTGTAGGTTTACCTTCACGCTGTTGGGAAATGTCTGGCACTGTAATTACACTGGCTGGAATGCAATAGAGGTTTCCTGAGCAACGGTGTTGTTTCTGTCCAACACAGACATTTAAGAATGAACCTGCTGCATACCACCCGAGTGGAAACTTTGGCAAGACGTTAAATATGTTATTAACCTGAAATCAATATATGGTCGGATACTGATTAAAAGAGAATGCGTGAGGATGGTGCCAGTCATCTGCCTCTGAGTGAAAACGTTCCCTTGCTGGCTGACAATTGATCGAATCTTCTGAGAGTCTTTACTTCCTTTCATGACAGATCTCAGCACAGGTTTGGAGAGTTGTTGTTTTTCATTGAAGAGATAGGCAGGGTTGTCCTAGTGGACACGTACCATATACTGTACTATATCCAACTATACACACACATCCTCATCCTCATGTCACATATATTGTATCTACACTGGATGTGAATTCTGCTGAAAGGGTTTGGCTTTCTGGATGACCAAACTACTGATAAGCAAACATTTGTGTAAAAACATTTCTTAATTGCCTTTTTACAAATTTCTTAGTACTAAACTACCATGTCATTGATTGAGCTTCTCTTTTCTCCAGTTGAAACATTTAACTCTCGTAGATGTGTTCACTGTGCATGAGGCATCCCAAGCTCGGGATGATCAGATAGTGGGAGCCAGTGATGATGTAATTCAAGTGTATGACTGAGAGACGGATGGAGGTCCTTGTCCACACAGTCTTATAGATCATGGTGTAATCCCAGATAATGCTGTAAAATTTACATATGAGTTTCTGGTTTTACACAATCACTTTGCATTGGATTTCCAGTTTTGATAGATGAGGTATAATGAACTGGCTACATCACTGCAGGGTTTCATAGGGAAGTCCCATCATTCGTAGCTTATGTGACATCATTTTGCCAAAGACTTAATAACGAAATATTCACATGCCGAGCATTACGTTCCATAAAGCCTCCTTGTGAGTTTGACATATGGTTTCTCTTCACACTCAATTTTTATCGGATCTAATTTTCAGCAACTTTTTTTTTGCTTTCATGGTAATATGTTGTCATAAAAATTAATCATTTCCATGTGTTCTCTGATCTTATATGTCAAAGTGAAATTTATTTTTGCTGACAGACATATCTGGAAAAGAGGGTGCAAGTGGGTCATGTCATGTTATCTCTTGGCAACAGTCACAGAGAGGAAAAAAAAACCGTATAAAACTTTCCACAAATCATGTAGCCTATAACGAAATCATATCCATATGTTTGAAACCTTGAAACTTTGCATAAATCTACAGTATGTGTTGAATCTTAACTACGACACCCTAAATGAACAGCTGTTACTTTTGTCCTTTTTCCTAGAACTTCTCTGACTGGTGCATAAAGTGGTGCGGTTTTTTGGGGGGTTTTTGTTTGTTTGTTTGTTTTACAAAGGACTGGCTGGATCTCTTAACTAATCATCTTATGGGACGAACATAGCCTCCAGTGATAATGAATCCTTTTTATCATCTATAATTAAGGACTGCCAGCGGTGGGCTTCTCACCTTAGAAAGAAGTAATAGTTGTTGTTTTTGGTGACACTGTAGGAGTAGCAGGGGAAGTAGCCCAGGCCGGTGACATTGAACCTGGATCCGGCGGGGACCTCGAGCATGCTGCCCCACGCCTGGTCGCACAGCAGCTCGATCTCGGCGGAGAAGAGCAGGTCGGTGTCGTGCTGCCACGGCAGGTAGTTATAAACACTGTACGACTCTTTGTGCAGCGCCAGCACCTTGGCAAAGACTATGATCTCCGCCAGCTCGGCACGGCAAGCTTCCGTCTGCGGTCTCCAGTCGTGGGGCAGCTGACATCCCCGGCTCCAGTCGGGACCGGCGGCAGCCAGAACAAACGCCAGAATAATCCACATGATCCAACGGAGAGGAGACGCCTATGAGCCACTGAGGCGCAACGACGCGCAAGATGCTGCTGATGGATGAAATCACGAAAAACTGCGGAGCTTTCACACCGTGCACATAGTTTCACCAGTGCCGAGCCAACTAATATCCACAATAAGTCAATTTAAACCTCTGAATGGCACTTCTCTGCCGTCAGTGTTCCCTCCTTCAGCCACAATACCTACGACCAGAGGATCAGCCCATTCACACCAGCATCCGATGTCAAAAAAAAGAAGAAGAAAGAAAAGGAGGAAAAAAAGGCAAAGGGGAAAACTTTGCCTCTCCACTTTGAAATTAGACCAAGAGGAGCAATAAAACAGATTGTATTTGGGTCTGCGTGTTAAATTTCTCAAGTAAAACTCTGAAAAATCACAATAAGTTACTCCAGCTGCAAGTTTGGGAGATTGTATGGCATTGTTTGCTAAAAAAAAAAAGGGACCGTGGTGATTTCTCTGCAGCCTACAATAAAGGTCTCAGGTTATAATTAGGTTTCTGAAAGATCAGTGGCGTCCTCTAGTGACAATATATGTAAAAACACGGACGTATAAATTGAGTTTGTAAATTTAACAATACTTTACTGGTAGGCTCTTTATGCAATTACGGGATACAAAAGACTAAATGTTCGAAAGTGTGTAGAGCTTTTTCTCTCGCAGCGTTCAGCTGTCGCTCCGGTAAGCTGACATGTTGATTAATTGCCAGAAAACGGGATCCTGGAAGTCTTAGAGCAGGGCATACCCGTGCTTCAATCGACCCAACAGGGCCAGTGGCGCAATGGATAACGCGTCTGACTACGGATCAGAAGATTCTAGGTTCGACTCCTGGCTGGCTCGTCTTTTGCCCGTGCCTACAAAACATAGCTGCTTCACATCATCTGTACGTTATCCAAAATGTTTTAATTTACAGCCATATGCCAACGGTCATTTACATATATTTATGAGGTCATCTGTTCTTTTAGTCAAAACATCTTATGATCTAGTTTATTTGTAAAAAATAAAATAAAATAAATAATAATGTAAATGGCACTTCAATATATACACAGATTTAATTCAAGGTAAGTGCTAAGACGTAGGACCAGAAAGAGCCTGCAAGTCAAGACCCAGGCGGAAAAATATAAAAGGTTTTCCATAACATATAGGGCTAGTGGCGCAATGGATAACGCGTCTGACTACGGATCAGAAGATTCTAGGTTCGACTCCTGGCTAGCTCGATTTTTTTCCCCCCCAATAATCCTGGTACATATTACATAAAGGACTCTTCGCACATGTGGACCAAGAGGCTTGTCACCCAAACTCAAGTTTAATCTATCTTTATGATATAAAAGTACAAATAAGGACATCTGAACTCACTACTAAAAATATATTTTTAAAAAAGTGTAACGTATAAAAAGTGCAGCCTGCACTGTGTCAGACAACTGCTGCAGTCAAAGCTGCTCCTATTTAAATACGGTGCTGATAAATGAGGGGGCTCCTGACCGACGGTATAACCGTCCCATATACTGTCGAGGCTCCACGGGGAAGCTTACATACATAAGTACATGAGATCATCTCCAAACGACCACCACTGTATCGATACAGATGATCGATATTTCCAAGGGCCAGTGGCGCAATGGATAACGCGTCTGACTACGGATCAGAAGATTCTAGGTTCGACTCCTGGCTGGCTCGTTCCTTTTTCGACATTATCACCGTCCATCCTGCAACCACCTGTATCATCATCACTGATACGTGTAGTCACATCCGTCTCAATCCACCAACCCAGGGCCAAACTCCTTTAGCCAAAATACCACGCGTTTTCCTATTTATTAAATAAAACATCAATTTCAATTAGGAGGATGGTAAAAGTACTCCCATGTTTGCCCAAATCCTGCAGTTTTACTTAACGGCAGTTCTCAGTGCAGTACTGACGAGGTTCTGATATATGTAGATGAAACGACTCTCTATATCCATCGCTTGATGTTGCCAATTCAGAACATTAAATAGATAGATGGGTCACAAAGTCGGGGGTGATGATAGAAGAATGCAATAGAACAGTTGGCTTCACATGGTCCAGAGTAGAAGAACCAATCACTAAGAACCAATCACTGCATTACCTTCCGCTTTACTCGTAGGGCCAGTGGCGCAATGGATAACGCGTCTGACTACGGATCAGAAGATTCTAGGTTCGACTCCTGGCTGGCTCGATTTTTCATCACTATCGCTCTGCATCCAAAGTAATAACATCACTTCTACCAAAATAAATTATCCGATGACTCATCGTGATACACGGTGTTTGCTTTTTCTTAAAAAGAAATGTTTCAAAGGCCACAAAGCGATATTATCTAACTGCAAGCGGAGAAGAAAAATCACTTTGTCAGCTGGGTTTGTTTCATTGCTGGAGCATCACCTGTAAATCAGTCCAGGCCTTTGCAGGACTGACCCCTTCAGTGACAGTTGCAGACCACATTTTTCCATAGAAAAGAAATGCAAAAGTGTAAACGATACTATTATAAATTATCATTTATTTTCTTTCCATATTTATGCCAGCTTAATGGGCATTGATGGTCAAGTGTAAGGTATATAAATACTTGCTCAAGATAACTTGATTTAGTAAACTGAAGTGAGGTGAGTTTGATTTCTTCATTAAGTACCACGGCAAGAAAAAACGGGGTCCAGTGCAGTCACAGTGTCGTGGCGATAAAAACAAATACACCTCTAGGTGGCAGCATCATCAGGCAGCTCGTGCATAAATGCAGTGAAAGTTCCGGCTGGTCTCCACGGTTCACATGCATTCATGTAAACATTCTCTTCTTCACACAATTTCCAATCACATTGAAAGCACAATTGACTGAGCATTTACCTCAAGAGGGCTGCAGTCAGTGAGTGCAGATTTTTACCTGATGGCAGTCGCCATACATTCTTAATCTCTTTGCTAATGAAGAGGAAAAATGTCTGTTGAATGTCAGAAACTGGAAGCAGGAACATGATTTCTGTAGCTGAGAACCCAGTAATGATACAGTAGTTATGTGTACTTCAATGCTTACACATTTTTTCTCTTCCCCCTGCTTAGAACAAGTCTGTCATATGCCTGCTGTCCCCATACTGCTGGGATGCTGGTGGGTGTGGAGATTTCTCAGGTGACAAACACAAAGCGGCAGGAGCCGATAGGAGGCACAACACTCGGGATCCAGAAGAGTCTGCATGAGGACATGGCTGCAACACTGCTGGCTGTGATGTTCCTGACCACCTACATCTGCGAGGGAGGTGAGATGTTTTGTTATGGGGGGTTTCTCAGATAGGAATTTCACAATAAAATGCAACCTCTCAGCTTTTACCAGGGAAATTGATGCATCTGTGTCAACCCTTTGCAAAATAGCACTGCTGAAGAAATCGACAGCGTCTGACTTCCTGCAGAAAATCAGAGAGAAGCGTGCATCAGAGTGTTTTCCTGGAGGCTGCAGCACAGAGGTCATCGAGGCCGGAGAGCTGGTCGAAGTGGATCTGGGAAATGTAAGTTCTCTATGTACTTTCTTCCACGTTTGATGCCAATACATTTGCTTTTAGGTTTCAGAGGAATGCAGTCACGCTAAGAGATTATGTCTTAATATCATTCACAACATTATTTGTTTTCTGCTTAAATATTCCCCTTCGACCTAATTCAGACCAAGCCCATTTTTTTTTTACAAACAATTATTTTATAAAGTATTCCAAGAATTCCTCTGTAAGTTCTCATTTTTCAACATAAAGGTGAACATCAGTAAGTGCAGGAGATAGCAACAGGTAGGCTTTGATTAAAAGTGGGCCATCACTGTGTTTGGACAGCTGGGTCCCTGCACAGAAGGAGATCCTATCAACATGAAACTAGACATCATGAATAAAGATCACATCCAGTAGCCTGGAGTCACAGTTGAGAAGCACTCTTGTGTTCAACAGGTATAAAGTGTAACTCAATCAAGCAAGTCACTCAGGCGTTTGCCATTACTGTGTTCCTACATACCAGGCTTGCAATCTGAAGACGGAGTGAAGGCAGGCCATTAACATCAACTTTGTTACTTAATGCACCTGCTGCAAATATCAGATGACCAGCATGAAAGCCAGCAGAGAGGAGGAATGTGACGGACTACAATTTCTGTCTTGTTGTTGCACATTTGATAAGCATACCTCCTGGATATAATTGTGTATTTTGGGTTTGAAGTAAATGCAACAACTTATTGACAGGATGAAAGTTCCAGCCTGCTGTATAATGGAGGTGCTGCTCAAAAGGAGATCAACTATGTAAGTTGTTAGAATTTGCTGCTGTATCCTAATGTATGTTGTTTTAAATAAGAAAGTCATTTCTAAAGTGATTAAAACTCCATCTATAAATACTTTTATCTTGCAGCAGAACCTTGCAAGGGAGGCATTGGTGGATGAAGGATCTGGAATGTAGCCAGGAGGGAAAGCACAACATGATAATGTTATTGTTGGGTAAAAGGAATCTTAGTTTTCCCAGAACCATCCAACCGCCCAGGGCAACTTTGTTGCTTTGCATATCAGTCAAAAACTACACATTTACTGCTATATAAATACATACACTATAATCACAGAGATAACCTCCAACCTTGGAGCAAAGTGTTTATAAACTTATCGAGGACGAATCCACATGCATAACATCGTCTAAGTTAAAATATAGGAAAAATGATTATTTAAAGAGTAATTTATGTAGGCATATTACCCCCAGTTGATTACTGTTATACAGCTTATTATTTGATAAATTACTGAGTTAGAAATAGAAAAAAGTCTCCAATAGGTAGGAAATAGAACTGGTAATATCAAAATATCGATGAAAAACAAATGTTCTGATATCTTTCAATCAGGGAGTTCAAAAAGTAGACTAATACCTCATTAATTTTGTAGTATATTATATACACCCAAAACAATATATTTGACCTAATGTGAAGCCTACGTGCTTATGTGCAAACTAACAAATCGTAAAAGCAAGCTTCATGTAAACCTTTTATTAAAGATGTAATATGTGCACTCACATTGTCTCTGTGGCTTTTAATTAATATTGATGTGATGTTCGCTGACATTAAGAACATCAGCGTCCTCTGCGTAGTTTTTATTTATAAGTCAGTCAGTAAAGAGGGTTGCGCACAACAAACGAAGAAAGAATACATTTTTATCCACGTGGACCACTTCAAAAAATGATGCCTTACCAGTTCGACGTTTTTCCTTCCACTGCGGCTATGAAATATGTGCCAGGGGGCTATTTCTAACTTTGAAAACATACAAAGTAAAGTTGCCGTAGTCACATGCTGATCACGGGCTTTGATGGTCGCGTTGTCCTCGAGCATCAACTGGACAGATAGCCAGTAAAAATGAATGATAGTTGAAAATAAATATGATTTTCGGGTTTACTCTTGTGCTTTACACTATAACGTGATATTTTCTCTTATGACTGTGTATGTACTCCCTTCAGCGTTAGCAACTCATACCTTAATACTTTTATGTTATGTGCAAAGGGTTACAGGCTACCGCCTCTTCTATGATGCCTTAGAGTGCCTGCGAGATCTTAATTGTACACTTCAAAACCTAACGTTAAAATGTATCAAGTAATATGAGTCATTTTTGGGACAATACTTTATGCGGAGGCTGGACTTAGTGGTAGATTCTTGAAATACATTTCTTTCTTTCTTCCAGGGGTTTTTTTAAACGTCTTCAAGAATCTATCACTATGTCGAGCTGCTCCTAAATAATCGCCCTTTGGATGATTATACTATTAGTCTACGTTATGTTGATATGTCGTCACATGTCGGTATATTGAAACGTAATAAAAAAAACAACTTTTGTGCTTTTATTCAGTGCATTAAATATCATGTGCAGTCTGACGTTTGCATACGCATCACGTTTCCCATTTCCGATGGGACAGGAAGGCACCACAACCACAGACGGCAGTAACTGTTACGGCTTGACACTTTAGCTTTAGCTCACAGCCAAAAAAGCAGCAGCGGTGCCGTTCAAAGAAACTTCATCTCACAATGTAAGTTTACTAAGTTTCTACCAAACGGCTTTAAAATTCAAACAGTCGAGGATTGGTCAGACTTTTGTCTAACACAATGGCCTTCGGGGTGTTTCGACGAAACAGGATCACAGAAAAGAAGCAACGCCCAGAACTTTGCCACTTTGCTGTTAGCACGCAACAAGTGCTAGCTCAGCTAGCTGTAGCAACATTAGAGCTCGGTAACTTCGCTCAACACAAACTACAAGTCGACGTTTCCTCTCGTCCGGGTCCGGGTTTATTTCTGCTTGACTGAACTCGCTACTAACTACGTGCTTATATTCACACAAGACAAGCGGTGATTCGAAGTTTAGTGGTGGCTGAAATATCGCGACAGTTATTGGAAACAAATTCAGTGTTAGCGAAGTGAGAGTAGCAGTGAGAAGTGGAAACAGGAAATATATCGATTGTTAACTTAAGCAGTCAGTGCGTGTGTAATTGAAATTAATTAATGGCGCAGCTAGGAATGAGTGAGGGTTTTATGGTTCTTATTTCCAGTGCCGCGACCTCTGATTGTGTTAGAAAAAAAATATACGGAATAAACCATGTCAAAGTAAAGATCTGTGGTTTTCCGATTTCCGTTAACCTCCTCTTACCCCCCCCACCACACACACACACACACACACACACACACACACACACACACACACACACACACACACACACAGGAGGACCGTACACACAGCATACATACAGTTACAGGACTTTAACGTGTACTCTCCGAGGCACTTTGTTGACGTTTTAATCAAATCAGCAGCTGGCGCTGTGACGGACGTCATAATAATTGATCGATTCATAAATGGCCCATTTTAAAGTAAGCGTCATGGGTTGTTCGGTCACAGGGATGTGGCGTGGCAAATCGATGTATGACTTGAGGCTAGCATAAAGCCCTTTGCGCCAATTCCTTATACGTCTTCATGAACAACAAAACGAACGTCCTGTAATACAAATTCTCATGCAACTGCTTCGACCCAGGACTGTTGTTTTCACAGAGACAGATGGGAAAGACTTTACATTCACCAGAATATAATCAGAGAGTGCAGACCTCAATACTATATATTGTTTAATTATATCTCTATATACTTATATTTCCTTGAGAGCACTGACAAAGCACCCCCCGTGTCTAATTTCAAATATTTGAGCATTTAAGGAGACACGACTCAAAATGTGAAATTCAGTTTCTTTGATTTTTAGCAGGATTACACAAAAAGTAATGGAGGGATTCTCACAAACCTTTTTTTTCCAATGATATGGTCCTTTTGAGAATGGAAATGATCTCTACGGTGACATTGCAGCAAATATGAATTATCAGGTATAAGGTAAAAATAGCAAAAGTCAGCTTTCTGCATCGCAAATGTGAATGTTTGAATGCAATCAGGCAAAAATATATAAATACAAAATATTTAGGTGACATTTTACGCCATTTCCTGAAAATCTATAGACCAAACGATTTATTGAGAGAATAATCATCCTACAACCTCATTTTTAATTATTTCGATCATAATTTCTAGTAATAATAATTGCTAGTTTGCTAGTAGCTGCCCCAATGCCTCGGTGTGTAAGATATTAAGCATTCACTGTATTTAATACTTACCCAGTTGGCTGAGCAAACCACACTTGGTACTTACCCCCGAAGAAATACAAACAGTTCTTTGTATGCATAACAGCATTATAACCTGGTACGAGTAACCGTTACTGAGTTATTTTTAGAATCGGGTGTAGTCATTATTGGCGGTGCCACGACTGACCGGGCCCCTTGAACGCAACTGTGGGCGCTGCTCGCGTTATCGGCTCCACCTGCGCTTCACCTGCTGTATTCTCTCGAGATAGCTCCTGCGAAAAGGCCCATTTGTGAAGTGAAGTTGTGCCCACAAACCTGGATGAGCTTTGTGCGCCTTGGGTGTGTAATAGGGAAGCACACTCGTATTAGACCGAGTCGCCCATTCACAAGTGTTGGGTTCGGTGTTCGCCTTCCTTTTGGAAGGATTTACATCATGGATTGTTTTTCTCTGGGAGACAAAGTAGTTAGGGTTACTGGTACGCTGTACGTCAGCGCAGGCTGACGTTCGGGGTTCCCGCGTCGTTTAAACCGGGACGGTTACCGAGCGTCATTATTTTTAATTTCGCGCCTTGATCTTGGGGTTTGCGCGGGAAGTAGCCGTGCAAGTTTTTTGCTTCCAAAGTCAAGTAGGTTTTTTTTTAATTCACTCAGTTCACTTTGGAAAGAGAGGGCCGTTGTCAGCCGGGGAACTTAAGGAAGTGCGTCCTTGGTCAGCTTCCTCTTTCATCGGTCCCCTTACTGTCCTGTTTTGGAAACCGTTGTACAGTTCGTCTAATGTAAGCATCATCTCCTGATCTCATCGGCATTATCTTGAAGTTAAGAGTTCCCAAGGGGAAGCTTGATTCGTGGACCATCAAGACAACCCCCATTTTTTAAAATGGGGGTTGTCTTGGAGCATGTCACAAAGAGGGATGTTTCATGCAGCCGGTGTGCAAAGGAAAGTGACCTATCTTGGTGTTTCTTGTAATCTGGGCATATGCCATGAGAAAGCCGCACTGGTCTCTTTCAGTGACCCCCCCAGGTTCAGCGATGTGGTGTCTTTCCCAGCACGAGTGGGGTCGCCGGAGAGCAGTGCCGGCTCAAGTCAGAAGGTGGCGGCAGCCAGCTACTGTACTGTCTTTTTTTTTTTTTTTTTTTTTTAGAACCATCCTCCCATTCAGTCTGAAGCCACATCACCATTCAGTTTATTCACGCTTGACAAATTAACCAAACAATTGCAGCGTCGCTCCCGTCTATCCCAGACCCACCCCCCCGCGGGTCGTGCTGCGGAGAGCTTCCCCCGCGTTCGCTTTCATGCCGCGCTCGAACGAACGCCCGGCTGACTCTGGGTCACCCGGCCCTTGAAATGAAATCCACGCCCCCGTTTCAGATGGAGTTTGACTCATATGGTACGCTACATGGTTTTCTCAGAAATCTCACAGGGATCTAATATTCACACTTAATTTTCATCCTTTTACCAGGTCAGCCCCCGGTCCAGAAGGCTCTGGCGCGGCCTCAGGCAACAAGCGCTTGCAGCAGACTCAGGCCCAGGTGGACGAGGTATGACATGACTCATTACTGACGTTTGAGGTCCGGTTAAAGCAGCAGACGTTGATTATGATCCCCAAAAATGTTTGTGCCTGTAACTCCTTTCAAACTGTGTGGAAACGTCACCTTGTCTAACTTTCCCAGTTTTAGAGTTTATGGCAGGAGGCTTCACTTTCTTCCACATTTAGCAAGTGAGCAATGCTTTTGTTTCCTTGAACAGAACGTTCTCTGAAGACGCTAAACTGTGGTTATGAAGCTCTGGACCAGAGGATTTATTTCTTTGGCAGATGCAAAACAACTAAAACATGATACGTCGATAGTTTTTAAGTCCTACATGTGCAAAACAGTTAAGCAAGAGCAATAAAAAAAAAACAAAAAAAACTTGCACCACTTTTGCGCAGACTCCAGAGACAGCCAGAGTCAGCTGACCATCCGGATCGATGGCAGTCCCGTATGCCGCGGTGGGTCCACACAGACTGCAGATTACAGATTACTCACGTCTCCAGTTTACAAGGTCGTCGCGACTCAAGGCGGCCGTCATCTCCTCCACTTTTTCATTTTAACGGATCTCTTCTGCGCGTGGTGCACGACTTCCACTAAGCACACATGTTGCACATCACGCAGCCCCAACTGAAACATTCTCAACAAGTAGCCGCTCGTTAATGCAAAGTTTGTACGTTTACTCAGAAAAAGGCGTAGATGCAGAGTTCCATCTCAGGATTTTGTGAATCGCGATTGGATCGTTCAAACAAACGTCTGGAAAGCGATGCCGCGGCCCTTAACTCCGCTCCCCCCCCTTCCCTCCGTCATCAGCCACTCTCCATGACTCGCTTGGCCCCCGCTGTCTGTCTCAAGCCGAGACTTGCGTAACCCTTGGCAGCGGTGTCATGAATCACCACAATGCGGAATCGGTAGCTCTCAACGCTCAGCCTCCACATGGCAGTTCGCATGCCAGGGAACATTCGGTGAAATCCATTTCTTCTCCGGCTCCTTGAGAAAAGTCCGTCCGAAGCCGCGGCAGCGGGGGCCGCCGGGAAGAGGGCGGCCGCCAGCTCTTGCCCCGCGAGCGCCACTCTTGACCCTCATCCCTCGGCCTTACTCGGTTGCGGACCCCTTGAGGTTAGCCCCTCCCACGCGGCACTTTAACCTCACACAAAGCCTCTGATTGGCTGGCTGGAGATTATATAATCGCTGTCTCCATGGTTATGTAACGGGCTGCATGGGCCTACACACTCCTCTCCGCCCTGCTGCTCTGTCTGAGAGGAGGGGCGCGAAGTCGGGTTTGTGGATCAGTGGAACATACAGGTTATGTGTGTTCTGCGTTACTGGGTGTGTGTGTGTGTGTGTGTGTGCGCACTTGTGTGTCTGTCCAATTCTGGGCGAACTCTGTTATTAAGCCCAATTGTGCGTGCATATGTATTTATTTTTTTTCTTTCACCCTGTAAGGCGTGGTTGCTCCTTATTGGTGGTTTTGTTAGATAAGAGGTTACATAACACTGACACTGATGTCATCGATGGTGTGTCCGTGCATTTCCAACCTTCCTCTCCAATTTTTAAGAATTCTAAAAGAAGCAATCAAGGCCGGGGTTTGAGCGATCTTAGTTTGAGTAAGGTTTAACTGGCGTTGACATCCTGCCCGGCGAGAGACGTTGAGAAAGCGCTGACATTCAACCAAGTGTTTTGCATTCTTGCGCCCATGTGTTTGTCAAATAGGTGGTGGATATTATGCGCGTTAATGTGGACAAAGTGCTGGAACGGGACCAGAAGCTGTCCGAGCTGGATGACAGGGCGGACGCGCTGCAGGCCGGAGCCTCCCAGTTCGAAACCAGCGCCGCGAAGCTGAAGAGGAAATACTGGTGGAAGAACTGCAAGGTGCTTAAACACAGTTTGTTCCAAAGAACACACACTTTGCCCCCCCTGTAAATTATAATGAATGAGCTCCATGCGATCTGAGGCATCTCGCTCAAACGCGGCCTGAATTATATCGATCTGGACAAGGCCTCGCACTCAAATGGAGCATAATGTTCACCTCGTTAGTTTGAGACGCATACGCAAGTCCACATTTACCGTTGATGAGCGAGTCACATCTTCTCGCCAGTTAATTTACTGTACCATTACCCTCTTGCAGATGTGGGCCATCCTGATAGCTGTCATAGTGATCATCATCATCATCATTATTAGTGAGTATCAACCCTGTGCATGGAAGCGGAACCTTCCACATATAATGAGGTTGCAGAAATTTGCCCACGAGTGCGAATGGTTGTTTGTCTCTTGTGCGTCAGCCCTGCGACAGGCTGGCAACCTGTCGAGGGAGCGCATCCCCGCCCTTGCCCAAAGTGAGCTGGGATGGGCTCCTGCGACCCGGATGCGGTATCGGAAAAAGGGCGGATGCATTTAAATTCGCGATATTTTGCATCATTACATTCACCAGCCTCCCCTGGCGAAACTAATAAGTCCATGTAAGCGTTTTTTTTATCTAAATCGTTCTTGCTTCGTTCACAGTTTGGACTCAATCGTAAAACAGCAGCAGGGGACGGAGGAGTGGAGGAAACGGTGAAGAAAAGGAGAGGAGCAATGTGCATAATTAATGTCAGAGAGGAAGAGGTCACATGACAACTGGCTACTGAGCTCCATAATATTTTCCCCTCCTGCAGGGGGGTCTTTATTCCTTGTCCTAGAATGCCCATTTTTGTTTGTGTGTGTGTGTGTGTGTGTGTGTGTGTGTGTGTGTGCGTGTATTCGCACATATCCCTGAGTAAAAGATTGTCACAACACCTGAGTTTTACCCTGTGTTAGTACACCATACCAGACATCATTACACTTTTGTTTAGAGTGCCATACCAAGTGCCAAAGAAAACAGAAACACACACACACACACACAGAAACGGGCCCATGATTAAACTCAAACCCAACAAAAGATTAGATTAGATTAGATTAACTTTATTAATCCCACAACGGGGAAATTTACACGTTACAGCAGCAGAGGAAAGGTGAAAAGAAACAAAAAGAAGAAAAAGACAAAGTGAGCATAATTTACAGAGTTGCCAGCATTGCTGACAGGTGAGACAATAGTCAATTGTACAACAATTGTAAAGAATAAAAAATAGTAAAAAATTATGGACTGATATATTATATTATATGACAGCAGGTATGGTGATGTGACCTCAGTTCCATCAACAGATTTCAGGTGGTGGATGTGTTGTAGAGCCTGACAGCGGTTGGGATGAAGGACCTGCGGAACCTCTCCTTCTTACACCGTGGGTGTAACAGTCTGCTGCTGAAGGAGCTGCTCAGGGACCCCACCGTGTCATGTAGGGGGTGAGAGGTGTTATCCATGATGGATGTCAGCTTAGCTAACATCCTTCTCTCCCCACATCCTCTACAGAGTCCAGGGTACAGTCCAGGACAGAGCTTGCTCTCCTGATCAGTCTATTGATCCTGCTCCTGTCTCTGTCCGTACTGCCTCCTCTCCAGCAGGCCACAGCAAAGAAAATGGCTGAGGCCACCACAGAATCGTGAGAAGGTCCTTAACAGGGTCCTGCCCACCCCGAAAGACCTCAGTCTCCTCAGCAGGTGGAGGCGACTCTGGCCCTTCTTGTAGAGGGCTTGGCTGTTTTCAGTCCAGTCCAGTTTATTGTTCAGGTGAACACCCAGGAATTTGTAGCTTACCACCACCTCTATGTCCGATCCCTGGATGTTTATTGAATATTATTTTACAGGCCAACTTTTTATCACAGACGTGCGGAATTGTCATCATCCTCTCCTGTCTACACCAGGGAATTGAGGCCAAGTTATTTCCAAATAAGTGCAATTCTATTCTTTGGCCCTAAATGCCTTTTGCTCGAATAAAACAGATTTAACTTAAATCAAAATACCTCGTGTGAATGGGGTTATTTCTTTTTCTTCATTTGCAACAGAATAACGGCGACTCTATCCAACAGACTTGCTTTCTCACAGGTAGACCTTGTCCAGATTTAGAGAAGACAAAAATTATCGCTGACTCTGCTGTTGGAGTCCGATGCCTCCTCGTGAATTCAGTGAAAAGATGCAGTGGGTAATACACACTGCAGAGCAGGTCTCTGACTGTCACTGACACCAGGAAGATCATAACAACAAGATTTGTTTTGTTGGATAAAGTTAAATCTTCCCAGGTAGAAAAGGTGGTCTGCTCTTGTAAACACCACCTGTTTACCCCCATAAAGCATCTGAACCAGCTTTGCGAGGCCCAGTCCCAACAAATTTTCCACAACGGGGGGCTCACCATGTAATCGAGCATCGGTCAGTTTTCTTTTGCACAGTGCCTGTAGTCAAAGCTGGATTGACCCTTTACTGTAGGTGGGCCTGGGTCAAACTGAGCTGTGGGTCCCAGTTGACCCCCCCCCCCTTCTGCAATAATTAAACTACCACAGATGTTACATGGTAAAGTTGGAGCCTTCGGGCCCCGAGGGTCTGCATGAGCCCTGTGGTAGTTGTCTGACCTTAAAACGTGCATCTCCATTGTGAGATGATGGCTATTACTTTTCTCAAAGATGCGTTTCATGATTTCAGAAATGTTCCCCCGTTGGAAATTAATTGAGAGAATGTTCAAAACTTCTCACACTCCCTCCTCTTTGAGCTAGAAACGTCATGCGTCACGCAAAAGCAAGACTTTCACCTCTTACTGGTGTAAGCATCTTTTCAGTATCCTCTACAGTTTCTGAAACATCGCAGTTCGGGTTTTATGCTTTTTTTCCATTTTATAATGGTTGTGTACTGAGGCAGCTGGCGTGGGTGACATCAGCAGTGATGTCAGCCACTTTTGCTTGTCAGCTGCTCTTTTTTTGCGATTGTTTTTGTGTGATTCAGTACATGTAGCTTTCACTTGATTCATTTCTCACACACGATTTTTTTTTACATAGAATTTTGCGAAATTTGTTAGAAATTTAGAAGTTTAGAAATTTGTGCTGGTTCTCAAAGCGTGATTCCTGAAGCAACAGGTGTAGCGATTTTTAAATTGTCAGACCTTAAGCAACAAGAGGGTCCCTCATCTGCTCCATTGAGTGTCTCCTGTGCAAAAAAAATCACAAATGTTGTTGTTGTCATTTTTTAAATTTTATCTACACAAATGACACGCGTATGTCTTCGGCCAAGACTAAGCTGGACCTCGTAGTGGCTCTGTTCATTCATTCAGCAGCAATGGAGTAAACGCAGGAGCGCTCGCCGAGAGGCGCGTACCAGGCCTGCTCTGAGTTGTTGTCCCTCTGTTGTGTAACATGGACATCCACGTGAACCGCGAGCGACCGCTGACAAACCGCAGCGTTTGAACACACCCATGTCGGGCGCTCTGCCCAATCATGATACAGATGCAAAATTCACCTGTCCAATCATCGTTGAGCGGGCGGGGTTGAGCAGTACCGGCCTCACGTTGCACAAATGTGTCAAACGCTCCGGAATAGATGACGATATGGCTACGTGACTTGGGCATAATTGAAAAAAGCAAAAGCTTCTATTACGGCTCGGCGAAGTTGACAATATTTTACTTTTGGATATTGTGTCCGAATTGCACGCGTAGGCGAAAAGGTAAATATTTCACCACAGCACCAATTATTTGAGACGTCGTTAGCGAGTTGGCTAACTAGCTAAGCCAGCTAACCACCTCGCCTACGGCACCATCCAGAGTGGACAGAGGACGCGAACAACTGAAATGTAATGGTTGTCCTGTACTCTTTGGTGATAACGAGTTGCTGCGAGCGCGTGTTGTGCAGTTTTAGCTGGATGCTCCACATGTCCTAACAGTGTGTGATTTCGGTAGAAGCAGTGGTCACGAGCATGTACTTGCTACCATGCTAGCGAGATGACATGTCTGCCATAAGTCTCGGAGCCGCAGATTGCCATTGACCGTGGGCTGGCTGCCGAGTGTATTAACAAACCGGAGCCCGTGTTACAATATACAGTGCACGGATAACGGGCGCCGTTATCCTTTTCGCTGTTGCAGCAGCCTGCGAGCTATCGGTTTCCAATACACGGTCGTATTGGAAACAACAGGTCACCGAAGCACGCCCGGCCTCACGGTATCGCCAGTGCGCGGATTTTTTTTAATTGTTTCATCTTACTCTTACACCGGACGATGTCACCAAAAATGTCGACGTTTGTCGGTTGGCCAGATGTGTGGCGGTTCGCACAATAATGCGATTAACCGAGCGATGGATGGCGCTTCAGACTTCGGTGGGGTCGCAGCGCTCTCTCCTTTTAAGCCTTAACATGCGGTGGTTAGCGAGGTTGTTGAGGTTACTGGGTTCATGTGGGGAGGGGGTGGTGAACTGTAAAAAGAGTGTCAGGTTTGTTTTGAGTGGGAACGGGTTGTCGTCTGTTGTTCAAGTCCGCGTAGCTTCGCTTTGGCTGTTGGACGAAGAGCAGGTAAAAAAACCCCAGCTGTCTCTTTTAATTCTCCTTTATGTCAGCTTTATTTTTGTGTGTGTGTTTTTTAATCTTCATCTGTAGTGATAATCTTGGTGGTTTTTTTAGATGAACTAGAAATAGGTGTGTCTACAACCTCACTTGGCCCCATAAATATTTAACTTGTCAGAGGTCAGTCAGCCCTTTTTAACCTAAATCCACCATGAAATGTTAACCTTGAGGTGAATGGGGATCACATTTACATGTTGCCGGTGTGGAAATGTCATTAATGCATATGGCAATTTCCTAATGCGTGCAGACTGTACACGCTTTTTAACTTCCACATCTGCAGGATCCTTGTGCATATTGGTGATGTGTATCTACGCAGGCGTGGCTTAGCAGCGTTTTATTCACATCAGTGTGGCAGAGACACACTTTTTGATATGAGATCAGCTCCTCAATTGCTTTTCATCCAAGTTGTTGCATCCGTCTACATTTAAAGTCGACGGTATCAAAAAAAGGGGGGAATATTAAGATGCGTAACAATCATTTTGGTGGAAAGAAATTCTCTCTCTTTTTTATTGTTTGGAGAGAAGACATTGAGGAGAAACAGTTGAGTTGAGTTTGCGGCTCCTTTTTGCCACTATGTGCAGCTGCTTACTCCCTCTACTGATCCTTTGCCACTATAACTTTACTGTGTGAAAACAGGCTTCCTTAAAGTGTCACTCCCTGCAGATGCCACTGTGCCAAAATAGAAAATGTTTGCCGTGTTTTTGTCTGAGCCCTAGTTTTGATAAGATAGGCCGGCCATTTAGCAGGAGTTGCTGCAAATTGTTATATGGCCTGTGGTGCCCTTTTTTTTTTTTTAACCGCAAACCAAGTCGTGCAAAGATCACTTACCATTATCACCTCACGACTCTCAGGAGAGTCATAGTATTATCACACACATCATGTTTTTTTTCCAAATTCTGAGCAAGATGCAAACACAAACTAAGACGAGTAGTTCACAAAGTTTTATTCACAATTTAATATCGCACAGAGCGGTGGAAAGGTTCGTTTTTGCTTTGAAAGGCAGCGCCTTGACCTTCGCATGACCCTACCTGCTGCGTTTGTGTGTTGTTGTGCGGGGGCTGGAGGGTCACACCCGCACCCCCCGTTATCTCGCGTCGGTGAACGTGCGTCGTACTCGTCGAACACCTCAAGCGACAGGAGGACAGTATCTACCCTTCGAATTGACCAGGCTGGTTATGTCATCCAGGCCTGATGAACAACACAGGATGTTTTCATTGGCTGCTCTTTGTGTCTCTCCGTCTGTCTCCCTCTCTCTTGTCTCACCGTGTTTGTTTGTCACTGCCGCTGCGAACGCTCGGCTATAGGCTGGAGGGAAGACGTCTCTGTGGGCGTCAGCAATTATGTAACCCCAAAAAATTGTGTTGTAGGGTTGTTGTTTTGGGTTTTTTTTTCTCGCAATGATTGGCGTTCGGCGGAGCTGAAATGTGCAAAATCGCAGGTGATGGGAGTGAGTCAGAAAGCATCAGATAGCACGACGGAAGCAGTGGTAAGTAACTGTGCTTTCGTCCCGGCAAATGACACAAATCATTAAGGTGCTCCAACTGCACCGGCGCCTTTTTCTCGACACGACCTGATAGTTCTGCATCACGGTCGCGTCCGAGCTTCACAGTGAACACACGCGCACATTCATTTCAGTGCGTTTAAAAAAAAAAAAAAAAAAAATCGCTTAAGTAACGTTTCACAGTCTCACGGCACAAAACAAGAATCAGGTGCCTGCAGCAGTTTGCTCACGTCAAGGTGACTTGATATTTCCTCCGTAGGCTCAACGGTGTCTGGTTTCCCCTTCCGCAAACTTGCACTCTGGCCCCCCACCGCTGTTTTGAACAAACCACCCGCCCCGTGTTTTTCAAGCGGGGAAAAGATGGAGCCCTTTGCCTGTGTCATAACACATTTCTCCTTCGCGAGCCCTGGGGCAACCATACTCCTTCTATCAGTTGGCTTATCTTGGCCGGTTGGTCACCGCCAGCTGCTAGCTCTTCCACGCTGTGAATGAAATCCTGCAAACATTGTTTTCGGTATGGTTCACCATCATGGGCCTTTATTCTCCCTCTCTCTCTCTCTCTCTCTCTCTCTCTCTCGCAGTGCTTGAGGCCGACCCGCGCATCCAGCATCCAGCCCTGACTGCATTCACGCTGATTCGGGCCACCACATGGAATCCATTCCCTCTGTTGATCATATGAAGACCCTGACTGGCTCCTGCAAGTGGACAAATCTCGACTGATGTGCGACCACGGTGCGGAGATGCCGGGGGGCGACAGCGGGCCGGACGGGGAGGAGCCCGCGTCGCCGACGGCCGCGCGGGAAGGCGGTGGGACGGAGAGGGTGGCGCCGGGGCCGCAGGACGGAGGGGCGCAGCCAGAGGGCCCCGGGGGGGAGGAGAGCGCAGGCACAGGCGGGGAAGTGGGGCAGGAGGACGAGGAGATGACCAGCGGTTCACACGACCTGTCTTCCTCAGCCAATCACAGCCCTGGGAGCGCCACTGGATCCACCTCGGTTTCCACCAAGAGGTATTTGCCTGACCGCACGTTTTTCAGCGCGTCTTCACATTCATGTCATACCGCAGTGACAAAAGTTGTTATCACATCTCAGAATGAGTTTTAAAGATGACAGCGGTGGCTTTTTTTAGTGAGGGTATCAACTTGCAGTGTTTGGGTTCCTCCCTTTTGAGAATTTGAACTCCTTTTTGTATCGGTTTACAGAAACTTGGGTTTTAGGCTGATATCTCAAGATGTTGTCCCTGAAAACACACAGAAGGAATCTCAATGAGCGTTATCGCGTTATCTCGCATGCGATTACACAACTGTGACAGAAATACCAGACATAAACCAAAGCGTTGTAAAAGACGACCGTAAAATCCATCTCAAGTGAGTAGCGAGTGTTCAGAAACGCATCGATTCATAAATGTGTTCTTCTCGCTGTGGTGTCTCTGGCCGCGTAGCAGTGAACATGTGGACGGCGGCAGGGGGCAGGCCCACAGGGAAGTGATGATCACCGTGGCTGAGATGAAGAAGAGGCTCCCGTCGGACAAGCGCAGCCACAGCAAAGCCAGCACGGTGGAGGCCCTGCATTACGCGCTCAACTGCGTCAAACAAGTGCAAGGTAACGCGGCTCAACGCGCGCGGTCGGGCTCGACGTCAAATCAGGACAAATTCCTTGTAATGCAAATTACTTGGCAATAAAACTGATTCTGATTCACATCCATGTGTGTTTGTGTGTCCTCTGTAGCCAACAGTGAATACTACAAACTGCTGATGAGAAGTGGCCAGGATGAGAAGAGGGATGCCTCCGTCTGCGCCCCGGAAGAGCTGGAAAGGGTCACCTCTGAGCACACCCTTAAAAACACGGTAGGCGCTCGCGCAGCAAACACACGACACACACGCACACACAAGATGCGCAAAGAACCACTTTGCCACTTTACCTTCCCGCCCTAATCGTGGCATTCATTTCTCGCACATGCACAAGTGTACGTTTATATCTTACCCCCGGGAATGCGTGCACGAGCGTCCGCTGCTTTGCGTGTGTCCGTGACTCGTCTCGCTTGTGTGTGTGTGTGTGTGTGTGTGTGTGTGCGCAGGACTCCTTCGTGGTGGTTTTCTCCCTGTTGAGCGGCCGCGTGCTCCACGCCTCGGAGCAGGCCCCCAGCATCCTGTGCTGCAAGAGGAAGTTCCTGGAGTCGGCCAAGTTTGTGGAGCTGCTCTTCCACCAGGACGTGAACGTCTTCTACGCCCACACAGCTCAGCCGCACCTCCCACCCTGGAGCAACTCGCACACAGGTGGGGCTGTGCCACATTTCTTACACTTTCTAATACAGCTTCACAATTAAAATTGCTAGTACTTAGTTGTAATTTTCTGGACAATTTGCATTTTCAGTTCATATTTAAATATGCGTTCGACAAAGGAATTTTTGGTTTCCACCTTGTTGTGTAGGAGTGTATGCGTTTGTGTATTTGAACATGCTAATAACACGCTGTTTGTTTCTACAGCAGGAGTCCTGTTCGACTGTGCCCAGGTCAAGTCGTTCTTCTGCAGAATCAGGTGAGTATCTTAAGCTCAGCATGTGGCTTTCCTGTGCTAATGGTTAGTTTGGTCACGCATCAGCCGTAATGGGATTTTGCATTAGCAAAATCTTTCTTGAATGGGCACAAGAGACACAAACTCACTTGTGAGTCAATGTCACTTTCCAAAGCTCCATGTTTAAGAGCTGTGTAGCACAGATGAAGATGGAAAAGGTCAACATATGTCATCGTAGCGCGCATGCACACATGACTGTATGTGTGTAAGTGTGTTAGTTCACTTGTTTGAAGTGCGTTTAACTCGTGTTTAAAAAGTCAAAGGGCTTATTTTGACCCACAGCGGAAGTTGAAATTCAGGTGTATGTTTCAGGGGCGGGAAGGACCGCGAGGGTGAGATGCGTTACAACCCGTTCCGCATCACACCGTACCTGCTGAAGGTGCAGGGCACAGAAAGCAGCGGAGGGGGGGAGGAGCCGTGCTGCCTGGCGCTGGCCGAACGCATCATCTCCGGATATGAAGGTACGGCCGTGACGTGAGCACACAGAACGAACGGGCGTGCCAACGTTATTTACTTAATTACTCTCTTGGAATAGAAGACATGTATGTGTGTTTTGACTTAGTCCACGACCTTTGCCTACTCGCGCGTGACGCGCCGACACATTCCTGACGCTTCTGCCGTTCATTCACGCAGCGCCCCGGATCCCCATGGACAAGCGCATCTTCACCACCACACACTCCCCTGGCTGCGTCTTTCTGGAAGTGGATGACAGGTGGGTACACACACAAGCGTGTGCACAAACGGAGCTGGCGCCGCGCGGCACAGCAGGCGGCGCGTTGTCGACGCTAATTAAACGGTTGTTATCCACAGGGCTGTGCCGCTGCTGGGATACCTTCCTCAGGATCTGATCGGCACGTCGGTGTTGACTTGCGTTCACTCGGAGGACCGGCCCCTCATGCTGTCTATGCACCGGAAAGGTACGTGTTCAGGGAAGGTGGAGGCCAAGAGCGCTTTTTGGATTTGGACGTTTGTCAACTCTGCAAACGGACAAAGTTATTCAGGGTAGCTCATAGTGATCGGTGACTCAGTCTGCCGCGTGGTCACCTGTCTCTTTATCTTCTGTGCGAATTCTCGATGCCGTGTCCAGTGCTGAAGTATGCGGGCCAGCCTCCGTTCGAGCACTCCCCCGTGCGTCTGCGTTGTCAGAATGGAGACTACGTCACCTTGGACACCAGCTGGTCCAGCTTCATCAACCCGTGGAGCCGCAAGGTGGCCTTCATCATCGGCCGGCACAAAGTCCGAACGTAAGGAGCAACGGAACACGCCCAGACCACAAAACAGTTCAAGTGTTGTATTCACAGGTTAAATTTGTAATTGCAATCACACGACGTCTCAGTGACGATGACATCGCCGCGCTTTCGTCTTCGCAGGAGCCCACTGAACGAGGACGTGTTTGCTGCTCGGACCAAGGAGGATTTTCCAGTCACTAATGAGGATATAAAAGATTTGCAAGCAAAGATCTACAAGCTTTTCCTGCAGGTGAATATTTCTTTGTGCAAAAATTCTAAAATTGTTCATCGACGACCTTTTTTTTTGTCATTTATCAGAAAAGTAAAGGTCCAAACTAAGATTTCCTTGCCTCTGTGTTTTCGTATCATTGTGAAATTTAAAAAAAGCAAAGCTAAGAGTTCTTAACTAATCAACGCCTCGGAGTATGAGTGGATGAATTAATGCTGGAACATGTCAGTCGGTGTAACCCTGCACTGTATGTAGATGCATACGTGCTCGTTCCCGGTGTTTTCTTCTTTATTTCGTGTCGCCGCGCGTGAGACTTTCCCCGCTTCTCACCTCGTGTCTCTTCACCTCAGCCGGTTCACAACAATGGCTCCAGCGGTTACGGCAGTTTGGGAAGCAACGGCTCCCACGAGCATTACATCAGCGTGGCTTCCTCCAGCGACAGCAACGGGAACCTGTGGGAGGACACGCACCGGGAGCCGGTGAGTCATCGCGGTGACGCCACCTGTCGGGGGCGCCGAGTCATAGCGCGTCCGCTCCTCGCCCAGGCTGATCACGCTGCGCGCGTCCTCTTGCAGATGACTCTGCAGCAGATCTGTGCCGATGTGAACAGAGTGAAGAGCTCTGGCCAGCGGGCTTATCTGGATTCCAGCCACAAAATCGCCCTTCTTGGCAAACCTGCCACAGGTAACGCAGCCCAGCGCATACTAAATACAGCACAGCATGCCGTGCGCTCAAAAAAAAAAAAAAAAAAAAAGTGTAAATATTTTTAATATCGACTAAAATGGCCCCTTGTGCTCCCCTCAGCACGCCTGCCTCCTGCAGCCTCCAACCCCGAGGTCAGAGATCCTGAGGAAAACAGGAAGCAAACGCACATTCCCTCCTACCAGCAGATCAACTGTGTGGACAACATCATCAGGTGCGTGGCGGCGGCACTGTTGTGCGTGTTCCAGCCTATTATGTGATCAAGCGCAGGGTTCCTTTCACACGAATCCTTTTTTTAAATAGATATTTGGAGAGCTGCACGGCCCCGGCCCTTAAGCGCAAGAGCGAGTCCCGTTCCCTGGCCACCTCTTCTTCCTCATCCTCTACCTCAGAAGACGACAAGCCAGCCGGGGCCACCGACGCGGCACGGGCCAGCTCGGATGGTACAAAACGCATTAAAACGCACGCGACGCCGCCTTCTGCCGTCACTTGACCGTGACGGTCCGCGTTGTCCGTCGCGAACAGGAACTCGTCCTCCATCTTTGTTTCTCCTGTGTCCTAGTTGTGGTGCTGGACAGCGAGGTGGCGGTGGGGCCCGCAGCCGCAGCCGTGGTGGGAGCCCCTCTGACAGACATCACGATGTCCACCAAGGCCATGAGCGTGGTCTCGGTCACCAGCCAGTGTTCGTACAGCAGCACCATCGTCCATGTGCCGCAGCCCGAGTCAGGTAAGTAAATGGACCCCCTGCGTGTCAGGTCATGGAAGCCACTCTGTCTTCAGCGCGATGGAAGTTTGATGCCGTTCGCTCTCTCCGCTCAACATGCATTTTCCTCCGCACTCTCCCCGCAGAGGCCACGGCGCCCGAGGACGCGCCGATGGGCAGCGAGCCCGCCGACGCTGCTCCCGCCCCCGTCCGCCCGGCGCCGAGCCCCGCCGCAGAGGAGCGCAGGCTTGTGGGTCTCACCAAGGAGGTGCTGTCGGCTCACACGCAGAAGGAGGAGCAAGAGTACGTGGATCGCTTTCGCCACCGCATCCTCCAGAGCCCCTACAGCTCCTACCTGCAACTGGACAACAGCTCGATGGCTCACTCCCACCACCCAGGTGTGTATTTGCTCGCTGAATTCACAAGCGGCAGGTGTAGTCACGTTTCGGAAAGCTTAAAAAGATTTGCGTCCACCTCACCACAGGTGATTACCTACGTCCGTTGAGTGCCGGCGGTTGGAACCACTCCCGCAGAGGAAAGCCCAGACACAAGCGCCCCAAACCCCAAGGTTCCTCAGACAGCTACGCGTCCCCGCCCGGGCCCCCTCGCCACGTCCCCAACTCGTCCTGGCCCTCCTCCGAGTCCTCCCAGCCCCAGATGGCGGCGCCCTACAGCCAGACGTCCCCGCTCCAGGTGGCATTCTTCCCCATGATGGCGAATCAGCCCGGCCCAGAGCAAGCGGCCAGACCGCAACAGCTGCCGGGAGCGACTCCCGTCGTGCTGCGGCCTCCAGACCAAACCCAGCTCGGCTACAACTTCAACATCATGCAGTCCGCTCAGAGCCTGCCGGGCGTGCAACCAATCCAGATGGAGCCCGTTCAGAATCTGCAGAACATCCCGAACTTTCACACCATGCAGCCCATGGCTCCGGCTCAGAGCATCAACCCTTACGTGGCCCCAGTCATGGCTGTCATCCTGCCCAACTACCCGACATTCACCGCAGGTTACCCGTCCATTTACCCACCGTCCGCCCCCTCCATGCTGCCCCAGACACACATCACCATGCCTGGCTTTGCCCCGGGCAGCGCCCCCTACCTGCAGCCTCAGTTCCAAGCCCAGCCGGGTCCCCACACCCTGACCTCGCCGGGCCCTCTGCTCTGCTCCCCCGGGGCCAGCTCCTCCGTCGGGGAGGAGGAGGAGACGGCCGGGCCCCGGGCTCTGTTCTCCAGCTCCCGCTCCAGTTCCCCGCTGCAGCTCAACCTGCTGCAGGAGGAGCTGCCCAAGCCGAGCGAAGGGCAGGGCAGCACCGGGCACAACCACGCCGAGAGCCTCCACGAAAAACGGGCCGACGAGGTGAGTCCGTTTGCGGCCCGTCGACCTCCACCTTCAACACGGCTCCTTTCGTGCTGCCTCAGTTGTCAACTTTGATCAAAGTGCATCTCCTGTCAGTCTGTCAGGAGATGGATCTCACATACATGCCCAGTACAATACATGTATGTGGATGTACAGTATGACAAAAACAATTATAGCATAATTTTCTTTACTAACAGTATATAGATAAAGTGCTTATGCATTGCCATATTGGCCATATTGTTCTAACCATTAAATCTTTTCCTTGTTCAGGCCGATGCCCCCAGTGATTCGGGGAACCACGATGCCCAGTCCACATCCAGCGAGCTGCTGGACCTGTTGCTGCAGGAGGATGCCAGGTCAGGGACCGGCTCCAACGCCTCAGGATCCGGATCAGGGGAGTCTGGAGGCTCACTGGGATCTGGGTCTGGATCCGGCTCCAATGGAACCTCCACCTCTCACACTGGTAAGAAGGATAAAAAAAAACACCAACCACCTCATGTGACAATATTCAGGAAAATCATTTCTATTTGTTGCAGTTAAATATTTGTTTAAGTTTTTCAGCTGATTGAAAACCACAAACCCCTAACGCTAACATCAAATATGTGCACCAGCTCAGTAATCATTCACGTTATTGCTAAACCTTTTTGTTTAGAGGAGATATTATATGAAAGCCTCAGTGACAGTACAGATTAGTTGCAGATTCATTTTTTTATTTTATTTAATTTTATTCAGTTCTTTAAAAAAATGACATGCAGGCAAGGCCAGTGACTAACACACCTCTTGATGGGTTACAGGCAGCAGCAACAGCAGCAAATACTTCGCCAGCAATGACTCGTCGGACACGTCGCGCAAAGCCCGCAAGAGCCAGGAGGCGCCGGCGGAGCACCAGCACGGCTTCGAGACCCGGGTCGAGAGCTCCCTGTGGAGCATGATCCAGCACACACCTGAGCGAGTCATGATGACGTACCAGATCCACACCAGGTACACGTGCCGGCCCTCTCTCACGCCCCATTTAACACGGCCAACTGTGTGCCTCCGTCTGTTTGCTGCGTGAGGAAAATGAGAAAACCTTTGTTTTAAAAGCGCCATCTCCTGATATGATTGTGTCATGACATCCGTGGAACTGAGGAAATCGCCCGTCCACAAATACATGGTTTCCTCACTACTTAGTCCTGCTGGAAGGAAAAAAAAAAACCCCCATGTCTCCTCTTCTTTGTCTTCTACCTTATTTTAACCGACAGGGACCAGAGTGAGGTGTTGGCAGAGGACAGGGAGAAGCTCCGGGTGCTTCAGCCCCTCCAGCCCTGGTTCAGCCAGGAGCAGAGAGAGGAGCTGGCCGAGGTCCATCCCTGGATCCAACAGCACGCTATCCCGCAGGAGATAGACACGCAGGTGATGGTCGCACGCTCGCCACGACACGGGTTCCTTCTTCCTGACCACCAAGAATCCGCTCTTAACGCGTCCTCGTGTCCCCCAGGGTTGTGTGACCTGCAGCTCGGGAGCCGGGGTCGCCCACTCCCCCCACCCGCCCGCCCCGGACAGCTCTTCCCCTCTCGAGGGCCCTCAGGATGACTCCATTGGACCTGTGGTGGACACCTGAGAGACCCGGTACCCACAGCAACCACCGCCCAGTTCACAGCGAACCAGCCCTGCCAGAGACCGCCCAGAAAGTCCCACCACACATCTCTTCCAAGCAGTTCAGAGAAGTGGGTCCCTAATGGTTTAGGTTGAATTATAACTTGTTTTGTAAAAGGTATCGGTGGCTGGACCAGGCCTTGAGCAACGAAGGAGGCGAGCACGCCGTTCATTTTCACTGGCATTTTCTGGGTCCAATGCGACCGCCTTTATTGGACCATGAGTATTTTACCTCTCTTCTTTTTGTGTTTATAGAGCCCCCCTCCCGGCGGGTTTAGTTTTGTACTCAAGACCGACCAGATCCTTTGGCACCACGAGCCGCTCGAAACTCAGTAGAGGGAGAGGGTGTCCCGTGATTGCTTGACATAAGCACTGTGTACGCACAACGCGGTCTGAACGATTGGGTGTGACTGGGAGACAAAGACAGAGCTGGCCCAGTTTGAGTATCAGAACATGCGCCGGACTCTTCTCCAGTGACGCGGAGTGCAGGTTGTACAGTATGTGTGCACCACATCAACTCCTTCAGTGATGAACTTTACCACGGACGACTTACCGTGGTAGATTTTGTTTTTTTTTTTTGTTTGTTTTTTTTTCTCCTGATGGGCACTTAGACAAAGACACATTTGCTGCTCTATTGTTTATAATGTGCAGATTCAATTCTCGTAAGTTAACTGTTAATGTGTATTCTCTTATTCCATAGGTTGGTTTCCTCTTGTCCAGAGCGTCTGGCTTTTACGTTACTTTGACTCACGAAAAGGCAGCGAACGCGATGACTATTTCAAGTTGAATTTAGCACAACGGCGTAAATCCCACCCCGTTACTCCAGAGGTCCTGTAGCTGTACCTTCCTCCGCCCCAGCGTCCCGCCCGCTCTCCACCCTGCAGTACCTGTAGCTTACCTCTACTGTGGCCCAACTGATCCTCGGTTTACTTACTGAATGACTCTGTACAGCTGTCTGTTCGTCCGGCTGTGTGTGCGTGTGAAAGAGAAAGACGGGGAGCGAGACCTGTTGTCGTTCGTACTAGTTTCGGTGAGCTTTCTGAATGTGTGCGTGATTGCTTCCTTCGACAAAGTTGTCCAAGAGCGCAGGACAGACCAGGGTTTTCTACCGTTTTTAGATTGAAGGTATATTACAGTACCATGTGTTTTATAGAAAATTTACACACAGCAAACTTCACAAAGTGTATAAAAGAAGCCATTTGTCTTGATTTTCAGGGACTGTTTTGTTTGTGACACAAAGGAATGAATAAATGAACTATGAACTTAACGTGTGCCTAAGCATGATTGATCAGCAAAATTCACAAAAAAAGAAGTCAAAGCTGCAGTTTGAGCCACTAGCATTTACTGTGAATGAAGTCGTACAGTTTTTATATCCATTAGTGCCATCTGTACATGCAGGCTTTACACAAAGCATTGAAAACAGGCTGACAAAAGGTGCAGGCTTTGCACCGCAACCACTGTAGCAACTGTAGCAACATTATTTTTGTGCGTTTGGGGATTTAAACGATCTGAGGAGTACTTTACTTTCGACAAAACCACGTTGTAGGCCTTCCAAGCAGGTCCTGACACACCGTGGACTTTTTTGAAAACAAGAAAAAATGTAATCAAATTAATTTAAATTTCTGACTCGCACCGCAGAGTGAATGTTTAAATGGACAAACAAGTTTGCATAGGTAAAAAAAAATTAATTTAAAAAAAAAACAATAAAATCAGAAAACTTTTCTAACTTGGTTAAGTAAGATTATTTGGTTATTAGGTCTCAGCATTAAAAAAAATTATGTATTGACAGCACGGTTCCACGCAGGTGGTTCACTCCACATGAAACATGAACAAAACTGCAGATCAATAAATGAAAAAAGCAGAAGATGTTAAGTGTTGTTTTTTTTTTTTGTAGCTCGTGGCAACATTTGCACTTAACCTGCAAGTAGCAAAGATGCTCCATTTTCCGTAAATGAAGAGCACTTGTGCCACAAATGCATCTCGTAACTTATCAACATAAAGAAGCCGAGTCTATGTTAAAGTAAAAAAAAAAAAAAAAATCAAAATGGCTAAATTCCATCAAGCTGTTTCAGCGTCATGCTGAGGCTTACAGGGACACCTAAACACCTGTGCCCTTCCTACCGCGACAAGTCAAGATCTCGTCTGTGATAAATCCCCAAACATAATTACATTTATTTAGCGGTTCAAAATGAAGGGGACAAATAGTCTCCTCTCGACAAGAAAGCGCAATAACCGGTTTCAGCTTACTTCGGCACCAGACACTTCATTTTAATACATGTAAAAAGCAAAAAAAAAAAAAAAAAAATAAAAAGGAACATTCCACAAAAAACAGCCTGAGCATCATTAAAACATTTTTTTTACATACGCTGCTCCATCGGTCAGTTAGCGTACAGTTAATCGAAGCCTAGAGGAAGCAGTGCACACTGATATTAACACTTGGGTCCGATCAGTTAAGGCAAAAATTGAATATGTGAGTAAACAGAGAGGAACAGAGTGAGAAGTAAAACATCAGTGAGTGTTTTTTTTATTTTAACTTGAGGCATAATGATTCAAGCTGCGATAACTGCTCATTCATATTTACTCATTCACAACCGAGTCAGCTTTTGTCAACCTTCGTGTTTCTCTTTCTCTCGACAGTCAGAGCTTGGCTGAATCCCTCCTCTGGGTGGCGCTATGGTGCCGCGCGCAGTGGTCCCGGTCCAGTCTTTTTCTGGGTTGGACACTACACTAAAGTTTAATAGTACAATACAAGAAAACAACATCCCATTTTCAGTGTTAGTCTCTAATGCTGGCATTTTGAAACATGTTTTTTGTCTGTTTTTTTTTGTCTGTTGACTGCTTTTCGGCATTTCACAACAAAGCATTGTGGTGACATCGGTTTTCCCTCTGTGGCATCTCTCCTGCCAGGACGGAAGGCGGTGGGTTTCATTTGGAGCGCAGCCTCTGGACCAGCCAGTGGCTCCAGTCGCACTTTTGTTTGTCTCACTTAGAAAATTTCTGCATCTCTGCAAGAAGCAGGGACAACGTGAGAATAGGCGCACGTGTGAGATCCGCCTCGACAGACGACTTTGCACGCGCGCGCTTTTACCTTTGTCAAGATCAATGACTTTAGGCTGAGTCTTCATGTGGACCCTCTCCTGCAGCAGGTTGTTCTTGTAGTCTAAACCGAAACACACACACACACACACAGTCAAGACATAAGCCATCGTGTGTTTACACTTAACTCTCTGTTCTCACTCACCATATCTTCTCTCCTCCTCATTGCATGGATTGCATTCGGTGACGTCCATCTCAAACTCATCCGAGCTGCTGTGACTTCTGCTGGACCTATCGCAGGGAGGAGGAGACATCTGGCTGTGTGTCTCAGGGCTGGATGGGGATTACATGTGTGTCTCTGTTTGTTTGTGGCACTTACCTCATTGATGCCTGAGGATAAAACTCTAAAAAAGCAACAACAAAAACAAAAATCAGATGAGATTCAGAAACTCAAGATAAATCTCCTACTAGTTGCAGTTCAGACCTTTGATTCTGCGTCTGCGTGTGATGAGGATGATGATGAGGACGATGAATGCCAGGAGCAGGAAGGACGTGAGGACGTAGCCCAGCGGCAGGAGAAAGTGGTGTCTCTGGTCGGGCAGGATGACGTTGATGACTCGCGGTGATTCAGCCTTCGTGGCGTCTGAGTAGTGCAGATATCACAACAGTCAGCATTTCATTTCCTTTATCCTCCATCTTCTCTCTCACAAACAGACCAGTGTGTCATCGTGAGACTCGCAGGAGTTATAAACAAGACCAGACCCGGGACAGAAGAGAGATGACACATATGATTCGAGTACACACACTCACTGTACCCCTTCACTAATTTGCTTTGGCTTAATCATAGATTTAGATTGCTTTAATTTAAAAGTTTCACGTTCTTCAGACAAATCTCTGTGTCTAAACCTTAGCATTAACAGTGCTTGTCCATTTTTATTTAGTATAAAGATTGAATTCTTTTTTCAGTTCAACTTTTCATACGGGGACAGCAGCGTGATTCTGACTAAAACATCTGGATAAATATGGATGAATTGCCACGACATTTGGCCTTCGGCGACCTTCTGACTGGTGTGTCACACATTTGTGTAGCAAAAAAGAAGTTAAATAGAAGAGACATTAAATATTCGCTGTCCATGGTGACTTTCTATCTTTCAGAACCGCGGCTTGTTTTGGACTAAAATACGATACACTTAAGTTGAAATTCTGCTAAATTTAAAATTCGTCTTCAGGCCTTCAGTGGTTTGTGTTTACTGTGTGTTTGCAGTGGCAGAGATTTTTCTGCAAGCCCAACGAAAAACATTTGCAGTCTGCGCACGTGCGTTCAAATGCATGCGTATTTGTTATTTCACATGCATAAGTGTGTCCGATGCAACATGAGCGCTGACAAATTGTTTTATGTTGGGTTTTATTTATATGTGATGACATTTCCTGGCTGTAAAAAAAAAGAAGAAGAAGAAAAGGCTGAATACATTTCCAGGGCAGTGTGAAATAATTAGCTGGGTGGGTTTTGGTGATGTGTGCAGTTCTGCTGAGTGTTGAGAGGTGGAAGGGAGGGGGAAAGCCTGGTTTCATTTTGCTTCATTAAAAAAAAGTGCAAGGCAAGAAGCAGCTGCGGACCTCAGACTCAACACAGTTGAGCCAAAATGAGATCCAGACAGAAAGTCATGCTGTGATTTACTTTTCCTGGCAGGAAAACACAGAAAAGTCAGGAGAGGAAGAGGAGTGCAGAAAGGACAGAGCAGGGGTGGAACAGAGGAGGAGAGCCAAGGGAAAGGAAGGGGACGGTGAGATGTTTCTCCAGAGGCCTGCCTCATAAAATGAAGTTAGAAAAGACTTCGCCCCAAAGTCCCAAACACACACTATTAGTATATACACGACTGCCTGCCAGCATGAAAACAATTGTTCATTAACGTAAAAATCCACTGCTCCTTTTGTTTAGTTTCGAGCCATTTTTCTCCCGACGCGCACCCTGATGGGAATATATGTGCTTGTGTTTAGACTGGCTGCCCCGTCCTCCCCCCCCTGCCCAAAACTATGCAGAGAAACAGCTCTGACAGGAGGAGGGAAGGAGGGAGAGATGACCTACATCTCCTCTCCCCGATTTCGTCAACAGACTCCTCCACCCCTTTCCTTCTTTCTCTCTTTGTTTATCTCTCCATCTCACAAACCTCCTCCCTCCTCCCTCTGTGTCTCCCTACATCCACCTCTCTCTTTGTCCTTGCTGCGTGGCCAGCTGCCATGCAGATGGAGCATGCTCCCTTTTGTTGTGCGTTAACTACTGGGAAAGACTTTGCTTTCTCCTAAAGAGAGCGATGACAGAAGAAAGAGGGAGAGAAAGGAAGGTGATGAAAACAAACAAACACGTGGGAGTGTCTGGGATCCTCAAAGGAGGAAAAACAGAAAGAAGGCAGGAAAACACCTCCGGAATGTCAGGATAGAGCATGAGTCAGCAGGACAGCAGGCGGTGGGCTACTGTAACCCCCGAGAGCACGGATGAAGAAACTTACAAAATAAGTCTCATTGTGTCTCATTGTCATACTGTCTCACTGTGCTGATGTTACTTGTGCCTCTTGTTTCTCCTCTGGCGCAATTCCCATGGTGCAATCCTACTGTATTATTACAGCTCAGCAAGTGAAGGATTAATTGTGTGGGCAGAGCTGGAGTTGGGTCCAAAAGACTGTATCCCAAAGATTCCACTGAAATGAGGTTGGTCTTCTTGACACACACGCGCAGATGGCCTCGGCCGCAGGCATTTCACATTTCTAACCCTCTCTCAATGATTTTCCCACATTGATACAACTGCCATTATCGGCTTTGCTGCAGCTACCTACTGGAAACACAGACACACGGAGCAGAAACTCTCTCATTCTCTAAGAATTTGAGGTAGGCAGCTGACATGCCAACATACTCCCCCCCCCACACCCACCCAACCTTTTCTTCTTTTCTCTTTCTATTCCACTTTTCTAATTTCCACTCAGAGATTTTGTGCAGGGCAAAGTGCTGAGAAATGGGAAACCGCACTCGTGAGTCAAAACTACACGCACACTAAGAAAAGAGGCAATGAGAATGAGATTGTGTTGTGCGGCGCTGGAGTGATGAAGAAAAGAAAAGAAGGTGAACATGGATGAGGGTGAGGTTTGGAGTACTGGGTCGTTGGGGAGTGCGTGTGGTTTCGGGGGTCTGGCATCGAACAAGCTGACGGTGCAAGTCCAAAAAATTGAAACAAACAGAAAAGTTCAGGAATAAGGGGTTTTCTTTTCCTCCTCCTCCTCTCATCTCCTCTTCCTCTGCTGTTACTTTGCTCTTTGGAGGGTGTGAGGTTGAGACCCAGCATGGCAAAGTAAGGATGAATGAGGACAAAACCAAAAAGCTACAGAAGGAGTGAAGGAAAGAACAGATGTGCATGTTTTTTTTTTCCCCTCCGAGTGGTACACATGATAGTTCAAATCTGCTAAGTTATAAAACAGCCTCTCTGCAAAGGCACTCACCCTGACCTATAACTAGAGCAGGAAAGAGAGACCGTTGTGTATGAAGTATTTGTATACTTGTGTGTGTATGTGTGTGCGTGTTACCTTTGTCCCCAGTTGGAGGTGCTTTGGCTGGCTGGGTGGTCTGAATCACTGGTGGCTCCACTGTGACCTGAAACTCCCTTCTCTCATGCAGACCACAGTAATGATGATGGAGGTGGCAGGAATACATCCCCTCATCTGTGGGCTGTGAGGCGAATGCAGACACACACACGCGCACGTGAGCATCATACCACATGAAATGTCATTTAATGTATGCGTGCCTTCAGATGATCGCGCCTCCTGTCAGGCGTGACCTGTGATCCGAACGTAAAGAAGTAAAACTCCTGAGTTTGATATGAACGATAACTGTGAGACGCAACTGAATCCAAGCTTTCTTGGGACTTTCTGCCGTTATTCAAATAAACTAACTGCTTTTGATGGTTTGATGGTTTCCCTTGTGATGTTGTGACACTGCCAAACAGCTTTGAACATGTTTAGATTTTCACATATAACAAAAACAATGTTGGTCTGACAGTCAGCTGAGTGTTGGCTATAGCGGACAGGAAAACTGGCGCCATTCCACAGTGCGGATGTAAATGCCCCCGGGCCGCCTGAGCCATTTCTCCAACCTCAATGTTTTGCTTTATGAGCGCTATCAAAAAACAAACAGCGGGGCCCTTCAGATTCCCTCAAATGTAACTGTACACTTTTCTCTGCTTTCTGTTAGATCAAATCGCACAAAGGCACTGGTAGTGACTCCCTTTCGGCAGGTTTTGTATTGTTCTGGTACTGTTGTTACTGTGTTGTTGGGTTTTTGATGATTGCTCAACTTAACTGCCAGCCTCATTTCCCAGCAGATCAGTAAAGCTTTACTTGAGAAGAGCTACGTTACTAATGAGAGTTCCATGTTTTCTGGAAACGCATACTACGCTGCATGAGCACACAGATTTATGGAATGGTTGACACCAGTGGGAAGTGTGCCCCTTACTATCGGGGCACATTTTAACTAAAACCACCAGGCTCTTTTGCGGGGGCCTCTCTGTTCCTCTATGCAGCAGCTCTCCTTTTCCGCACCCATACACACCTGCAGGTCGGATATGGTGAGTGAGAAGTCTCCCTCTGAGAAGGCTTGGTTGCTGATGTTCATCTTCCTTTGGAGGAACAGCGGACCATAGCTGCGCTGCTCCCCAGAGGCGTACAGGTCCACCAGCCGGTCAGCGCGGTCGTGGCGGACGCCCGGGGACTGACGGTCCCAGTGAACCACCTGGGCAGCACCAAAGCAGGGGGGTAGGAGTTACATCATTTTTCAGTCAGAGTCAAGTAGTCCCTCTAAATAAAAAGTAAACAGAGACAGTGATTATCTGAGGAGAGAGGAGAGAGTCGTTCACGCACCTGCTGGTCCTCCTCCTCATCGCTCCAGTCCGTCCACACGTTACGCCGGTTGATGCAGGGCAGCACCACGGTGCTCCCGAGCAGCACCACGTACACCGCCTTTTGTCCGTCCCAGTAGCGCTGTTCTTTGCGGCCTTCGTGGGAAGAAAAAAGGCAAACTGAGTCACCTCAAAGTCGCTGTGTGCTGAAGATGTTGATCGCTGGTGCAGCGTGATACATACGTGATTTAGTGACGTTGAGCTGCACTCGGACCATCTCATACAGGTGACAGTAGAGATGGTGGAGGTTACAAGAGTAGAGACCCCTGTCATTCATCGTCACGTCTATCATCACATGCAGAGAAATGGGGGGAAAAAATGCCAAAATAATTAAATGGCTCGGTCAAGTTACTGTAGTTTGTACATGTGTGGTGTTTGCATCAAACTTTTGAGGTGGTGAGATAAAGCATGACAGTGAGCGCTGAAACGATGAATACAGTTGAGCACTGGCATGTTTTTAAAAATCCTTCAGACAGCTATGGTACGTCAGAATTTCTTTTTTGAATAAGCTCTATGAGAGTGATGATCTCGTTGACCCGAAGTTTTAAGAAATGAAACATTAACTTTTAGGGGGAAAAAAGGAAAGAATGCCCACATCAGATGTCATCAATCGAGGCTGTCATCTGAACTTATCATAAGACAAGATGTGTATGATGAAAATGTGTATGGATTTTGATTATCATACAATTGTGGCTAAAAGCAATTCGTAGAGGGAAACCCTGAATGGTCGCTGTTTTCAACTGTATTTCTGTGGCGTAAATGCAAATTGAGTTTTAGGCTCACTGACGATATATATCTGTCTCAAGCAAAGTTGCATGCTGGTATGTACTGAAATAAATAGGCACCTAGAGGGTAAAACTGTATCTAAATTGTTATGACATTATTTGAAAAGTATAAAAACTTCAGTATAAGTATAAAACGTAGTATTAAGTACTTCAGTATAAGTATAAAAAGATCAGTTATAAGATTTAAAACTTAACTAGCTATGGGGAGATGGGGAAGCAAGGTGATGTCAGTCATACTGAGCGACCAATTTATACCACAGCTACAGACATGAAAGTCAAATACAGTGAGTGTGACCTTTGATGACCAGGGAGAAGTTTCCATCCTTGAAGGCCGTCGGGGTGAGTCCGACCCTGCCCAGGTTGTAGGAGTTGTAGATCCTCTGGTCTCCCGCAGAGAACATGTCCACCACCCTCTCCATGGCGTAGTCCGGATGGGCCCGGTACAGGTCCCAGTGGACCACCCTCTGTCTGTCCCTCACCCTGTCCCTGGTCCATACCATGCGGCCGCTCACACACTGCAGCACCACCCTTGACCCGGCTGGGGCGCTCACGTTGTAACCTGCCACCACCACACTGCTGCTGCTGCTGCCGTCAGACTGACCTGACACTGAAGGACAGAAAGGGTGTAGGGTTTTCACACAGAGATGTCAGGCTTTTACCAAACCCTTGAGGAGAAATGAATAGAAATAAATCACAGCTGCTGTGCACACAGCAGGAGGAATATACCTGCAGTGATGAGGCAGGCCACAGGGACTGAAAGAGAAACAGTAGAAAGAGTGAACAGGATAATCACTTAAGCAGATCCAGTCAGCCACTGCATGTTGTGTGTTGTGTTAAAAACATACCATTCCTGTTGGAAGGAAGGCTCTCTAAATTCAGTTTCAACTACTACTAAATTGTTTCAATAAACAAAATTATTCAACTACAACATAGTAGTAAATGAGATTGAAAAAAATGAATATGTCTAATTGGGAACAATAGTGGAAAGTATAGTCTGACTAAGGTTCAGTAGTGCAGCAAAGCAAGTAACTTTCTGACACTGCCTCGCTACTTTAGGCACTGACTCAGTAAAACTCATCTGACAGGAATGTGTCTGTGTGTGAGTGAGAAGCTGAGGTGGACACATGAAAGGCCCTGGGTCTGGTTTCAATATCAGCTTGAGGAGAGTCAAATGAATAATATAGGCGGCTACATATTAGCAAATAATAACTGAAGTGTTCTCTAAAGTTTTGAAAATCAGCTTTGAAATCACATCCAAAGCAGTGAAATATTAAATTAACATTAATTGAAATATTGAATTAATCCAGTCAGAAAAAGGTTAAAGAAAAGGGAAAATACTTTGTAATTTAACCAGGCACTAATGAAGAAGATTGTGGATTATTTGCTGCACACTTTTAAAAGTATAATGTAAAGTCCTGTATGCATAGTCTACAAGCACCTGTAACCAAGGTCAAACAATGCAGCAGCAAGAAAACTCCAGCCTACTCACTGTGGATCAGGAGGAGCGCCTGAACAATGATGTCCTCCTTCTCGCGCTTCATGCTGAGACTTTTGACAGCAGGGAGACTTGTCACGGCTCTACACCTGGCACGCGGTCCTGAGAGCAGTAGGTAAATACGTCTTGTTTATCCATCCGCAGCAGGACCCGTTCAGATGTCTCAGTCTGAGGAGACGGGACATCAACACAGAACCAAAACAGCACCGAGCTGAGCCGATCCCACCCGGGAAATGAAACCCAACACCACCGGCCTGCACCAATGTCCCCTCCTTTCTCGAAAGCCCTAACTTCATCTCACAATAATGTCAGTCGGTTTTTGTTTTTTCTTATTTACTTCTGTTTTGCCCTTTTCTTTCTGCCTCTGGCTAATTATCTTCCTCTGTTTCGATATGTGTGTTATAGACTAAATCCATCAAACAAATGAAAGTTTTCGTTTCAACTTAACAAAATAGGTGGGGTGTATTGAATTATAAGTAGTGGTAGGCTAGTCATATCATTCTCTTCTTATTTTTCACATCATATGCAATAATAATAAGGATAATAATAATGCTGAATGAGCATGCAATATCAAACGTTTGATATTTGCTATCTATTGAGATAATATAGATACTATAATTTGACCTTAATCTGCAGCAACATTAGGATTAAAGTTTGGTTCACAAATTGTCCAACGACCACGTGTAACATGTATACATATAAGTCCCTTATAGCGCACCATTCTGAATTTACTTATTTATGATTATCTTTTTGTACACAGTAAAGAAGCAGCGATTTAGCCACAACTTCCTGCTTATGCTTCCTCCTCTGCAGCTCAACAGTGGCACCTCGTGACTACTTCACGGGAACGACACGCAGATTCATCTAGTTGAAAGTTAATGTTATTGTCGTTTCATCAAGAAGATTCACAGTATCTGACTGCTCAGCCAGGAGGCCTGTCAATAGGATGACAGTATTTATTACCTAAAAAGTGGATGTCCTGTTAGAGATAATATCATAATCTCTCTCTCTCTCTCTCTCTCTCTATATATATATTAGTTCAAGAGACCAAAAATTTATAGTAAATCTACAGCTGCTGTTTCTCTGCAGCTTTGTCACTCCAAAGTACACTGATTAACATTCCTCGTTATTTTAAATAAAACATTCCCCATCTTTGAAAGTGAAAATGAGTGAATATTCTTCTTCTCTGGACTTTATGACTTTATTACAGTAACTGATCACCTTATAGTAAAAAGCAAATAATTTAAAAAAACAAACAAAGTATTTAATATTGATGCTGATATTTAAAACGGAGTAACTTTGAGTCGACGGCTTTGCGGAACCTTTGTTTCGATTTGTTGACAACCGACGAGATTTGATGTTACACCCCTGCCACTTCCCCCTGAAACGAGCGAACTCATTCAAGGGTTTGTAGCTGGCTGTGTTTTAGTCTCACTCGTGCAATAATTTAGTAGAACGTCGCGTGGTTGTCTATATACAACCTCTTAAAAGTAGATGAAATGTCGGAATGTTGATGTTGGATCTATACTCGCCGTATCTGTGCGGTTATTTTAGCTTAGTGTCAGTTAGCTAGCACGCTTACTCCGTATCGTAGCTAACCCTGGCTAGCTGATCACCCGGTGCCACGGCGAATTTCAGAACAAATACTTGTAGTTTTTCTATGGTCAGTTTAAATTTTTTTATATAGTTTTGGGGTGTTACATTCTTCATATTCTCTGTTTGTAGGTCCCGTGCTCACGATAAAAGATGTTTTTGACGAGATCGGAATATGACAGGTAGGTGCAACTCAAACTGCTTTGTCATTTGTTGAGCGCCTCTCATTGGGAATGAGCAAACTCTCAGAAAGCACACTTATGTCAACAAGTTCTTCTCTTAGGCAGTTATCGATATTAACTATTCAAGGAAATTTGGAAGTGCCCTTATTTGCAACCCTTCTTGTAATTTTGACTCTGTTGCAGATAGTTTTCTGAAAACAGTGTAGTTTGCTTTCACTTTCGGTGTCTCTGCTTTTTTTTTTATTCAAACCTTTATTTAAACAAAAAGCCCAACTGAGATCTAAAAGTGTGTTGTTCACTTCAGATCAGGCAGTGCAAACACAAAAGTTTTCAAAAGTTCTGGCAGTGCATGTCGTTTTCCATCATGATTATAATGCACATCTGTTTTTGCAGAGGTGTGAACACATTCTCACCTGAAGGAAGATTGTTCCAGGTTGAATATGCCATTGAGGCTATTAAAGTGAGTGCTATATGCTGGCTATGCCCACCTCTGGGTCATATTGTAATACTGTATGTACCCATCTGAAGCTCATATGTTGTCTTTGGTCTGGCCCGGCTCTCCCAGTTGGGCTCCACAGCCATCGGTATCCAGACATCAGAGGGGGTATGTCTGGCTGTGGAAAAGAGGATCACCTCGCCCCTGATGGAGCCCAACAGCATTGAGAAGATCGTGGAGATCGACAGTCACATTGGTAAGTTAATGCATCAAGATGTTTTTCCTCCGCACTGTAGCTTGATGAAGTAGTTTGCTGGCATCTTTATATCAAATCTGTGAACTCATTAGACAGGTAAACATTCATCAGCTAAACTTTATTTGTATTTTGAAAAAAAAAACAACAGTAATGTACTTTGACACTCAGCTGTGCTTGTTTTGCATGCCTCATATCTAGTGCTAATTGAGGTGTTATGCTTCAGCATCTGAAGGTGGTGCGGTTTTCTTAATTTTCTTTCTTTCCGCCTCCAAGGTTGTGCCATGAGTGGATTGATAGCTGATGCTAAGACTCTTATTGACAAAGCAAGAGTGGAAACACAGGTATGAATGCCGAGCGTGCCGTACTATAAGCAGCGCGCCGTCCTTGTCTTTGACCTGAAATGATCCTGTATGTATTCCTCTTCAGAACCACTGGTTCACTTACAATGAGACAATGACCGTGGAGAGCGTCACTCAGGCCGTGTCCAACCTGGCGCTGCAGTTTGGAGAGGAAGACGCCGACCCCGGTGCCATGGTCAGTCGCTCAGCTGGTCTCTGTGTTGCAATACTCACTCATTCAACTCTTAAATCAGTGGGATTTTTATTTTTTCCAAAGGCCTACTGTTTGATGGTGATAACGTAAACTAGCATGACCCTGACTTTGTTCCTCTCTGCTTGCACCTGTAGAGTCGACCGTTCGGCGTAGCCCTTCTCTTTGGGGGAGTTGATGAAAAAGGACCCCAGCTGTAAGTAAAGATCACCTCGGGTGCACCTTAAACATTAAGAAACTTTGAATGTAGAACAGTTACTCTTTAAATCAGACCGCCGAGAGACTTAGATCTCACGTTTGTACATGGCAGGTACCACATGGACCCATCAGGAACCTTTGTGCAGTGTGATGCTCGGGCCATCGGCTCCGCATCTGAGGGAGCGCAGAGTTCTCTGCAAGAGGTCTACCACAAGGTATCCCCTGCATTTGTATTCAATGGGAAAATTAGCTATACAAAATGATATATTTATGAAATGAATAATTATGGAATCTATATAAGCAAAAGTCATATGAAGTAAAGATGTGCAAATCATCAAGATTGAAGACGTTTTTTTCTCTCTGGTCTCTCCCTGCCAGTCCATGACATTAAAAGATGCCATCAAGTCGTCCCTCACCATTCTGAAACAGGTGATGGAGGAGAAGCTCAACGCCACCAATATTGAGGTCGGTTCCTTGTTTCTCACCCCATTTCTGGTTGCTTGTTTTCAGTAGATTTTTTAAAGCATTTCAGAGGGTGAATTTGTCTACTGAAAAAAAACCCACGCTAACCACGACAGCATGTTTAGTCTGGCTTTTGTCTCGAAAGACGCTCAGCCATAGCAGTTTTACGTTTGCACAGGTCTGCCAGAGTTTTAATCCCCAGGTTTCATGTAGGCTTTCTCAATCTGTGTTTTTTTTTTTTGTTTTTTTTCTGTAGCTGGCAACAGTAGAGCCCGGGAAGACCTTCCACATGTATTCCAAAGAGGAGCTGGAAGATGTAATCAAGGATATCTAGAGCAGAAAAGACTTGAAAGTCTTGGTATGAGTTCTGGACAGGACAGGAGAGGAGAGGATGTGGAACCACACCTGGGCCTAATGTCACAACACAACCACAACTTTCCATCAGCACATTCTCCTCCTTGCTGCATTCAGAATTGGTTTTTTTGGATTGCATAAGAGGGTTATCTTTGTAATGTGCTAATTTACTTCAGTCTGTACATCTCTGTGCAGGAGTCTGGCCAGCGCTTGCAGCCGAGTGGCACAAAAAATGTAGGGGGGGAGGGGGGGTGGGGTATTTTTTGTTACGAATCAATACTACGATTAAACTGTTGTATTCAGAAACTGATTGGACTCATTGCCATGTTTGTGTGTTTCTTGTGTCATTTATGAGGGTGGTGTTCTATTCCCCTTGCAGTTGATCCAGGTTAAACGATACAGTTTAATATTGTGTTTTGTGTAAACTGGCAGATCAAATCACAGTGGCAAAATCACATCACACGCTGACATCATTACAATGTAAGTCGCAGGAGTGC
This sequence comes from Psettodes erumei, assembly GCA_016785225.1. NCBI lineage: Eukaryota > Metazoa > Chordata > Actinopteri > Pleuronectiformes > Psettodidae > Psettodes > Psettodes erumei. Next base: position 2,887,223 of record JAFBJZ010000666.1, on the reverse strand, counting down.
AGGACCTGTTGTTGAAATGACTTGTCCTGCAGGTGATTTTCACACCCAGAAAGACATAAATTTCATTACGTAACCAACTAATTCACACACTGAGTCAAGAATATTTATCAAACCACATATACCTTTTTGCATATCATAAATGCACAGCTTGCATTACACCTTTAACTCTGCAAGTTATTAATAGCTTATTTCTCAATAATAAATAGAACCAATAGTTAAGGCATGTTAACCATTTATGAATGGCTTAGCAGACGGTTGGTTCTAATTTGGATTTATGCATATCAGGTATGGAGCCCCAAAACTGATGAAATCATCTATTCATTTTCAATCAATATTTATTGGTATTTTTACTGACAAATTCTTGACTTGTCTGAGAAGATGAGGTTGATGTCACGAGATAAGATTATTTATTTAGCTGATCTCTTTGATGGGAATAACAATTTAAATGTCAAAAGATATTTCATATCTTTTTTTTTTTTTTACAGAAAAACATCAGTCCCCCAATTCATCATTCATAGTTGTATATGAATAGATATATATTTTTAATGTATTAGTCAACATCTGTAACTCATCCTGTAGACAGAGTGGAGGCTGCAGTAATATACAATATTTATCATTGGAGAAATTGTAAATGTTGACAGACACTGGACATTAATAAATACAACTACGAAAAGCTTCACTAATATAATGGAAGTGTGTTTTGAAACGTGTATTAAATGTTCGTTAACTGCACTCTACATGCTGAGCAGGTAACATTAAACGAATCGCTTCAGCATGTTCGTTCTGGTTCTGTTCTGTCTCTCGCAACAACGAGTTGAAAGACTAACTTTTTCCAGTTGCGCTCTTTCCACCGGGGGGCAGTCTAACACCAGAAAACGGTTGACACCTCCGTTGAGGAAGATTCGTGTTGGCCAATGAGATTGCAGGATATTCTGGTCCCGACCAATCCCGTGCTACGGTGGATGGGCCGTGATTAAAGATGCGTTTGATGATGAGGGGTGAGGGCGGGGGGCATGAGGAGCCAACTGTGGGGCTGGATGAGTTTCTCTCCGAGTCCAAAGTTGGGGAGTCTTCCTGTAAACATGATCTCCGCGTCTTGCGTTTTGGCGCTCGGGCTGCTGTCGTCCGCCGCTCTGGGCAGAGGCTTCCAGGGGGGAGGAGAAGACCTGTCAGGCCTGAAGATGGAGTTTGGCGGGGATGAGGAGCCACATCGTTCAGACAGGACCGGCCTCTCGAAACGCAGCGCAGGGCTGAATGAACAGACGTGCACAGCTCTGCCCGGGGTAGAGTCAGCTCTGCAGAACAACACCCACTCTGTAAGTGAGTCACTCAGGTGCCGTTGGTTTCTTTTTTCAGCCCGCAGTCATCTGATCAAACTCTCAGGTGAATTCGAGTAGTCACTGTGCTGCTGAGTGTTGGCTACAGTCGGAGCAGACTTCAATCTGCCTGCGGTCACTCGGCACATGGAACCACTCACAGTGTCCACACTGCGAACAACTAACACTTTCACATTCTTCCGGTCCAATGCAACAAGATGATTTTTCTGTCTTTGGGATCCCAATTGGAATCTTTTATAATAGTCCGTGGCTTATGATGTGCAGTTACCAAATATCAATAAGAGGCAAAACGATCAGTCGATCAATCGATTAGTCTATGTTAGCGGCTGATTTGATAACAGGGTTCAAGGGTCAAGCACCTCAAGTGTAAATACTTTCAGCTTTCCACATCTTAAATTGTAGTGATCTAGTGTATGTTAGTTCTGGACAGTACCTTAGTTTGATATTAGAAAACCCAACAAAAACAATTTGATGACATCACTCTCAGCTCGAGGAGATCCTTATGTCCACATTTTCTTAGCGATTGCAAGTGACCGAAAACTGAAACAAAGGCTCTGCAGAGTAATTGACAGTGAAAATAATAATTAGTTGTATTTTCAAATTATTGTGATGATTATTTTCTTAATTAGTTGTTTGATCTTTAAAAGGGCTGAAAGGGACGCCTTTAAATTGCGTGTTTTGTCCCACTGGCAGTCCACAACTAAATGATATCCGATTTTAGGCCTGCAACTAACTGTCATTTCAGTTGTCCATTAATCTGCCGATCAGTTTCTCCATTAAGCCTTTAGTCTGCAATATGTGAAATAACATGTTGAAAAAATGCCGTTTGCAAATACATCAAGCTCATGTTGATGTCTTCAGTGTGCTTGATTTGTCAGATCAACTGTAAAAACACAAACTTACACATATTCAGTTTACTGTCACGTATGACAAAGAAAAGCTGCACATTCTCACATGTGAGAATCTGAAACCTTTTGCATCTTTGCATGAAAAATGACTGCAGTGACTATAGCTGCCCATTCATATTCTGTCAGGTGACTATCGAGTAGTTGTTGCAGAAAAATTACCAAAATAATGTATGGTCGAAATGTTTACTGGTGGATTTTCGGAGGATTGACCCATAGCTTCAGCTCTGTCTGTTGACTACTTTTTAATTGTTATGACTTTATGAGAGGAGTTGGTGCTGATCCATGATGGCTAGTGACTCTGGTTTTCCTGGTGGACTAATGGCACAGAATGGATGGAGCTTGTAACTGGAAAAAAACCCCCAGAAACCGCTCTCGCTGCAACCTTTATCCCACAAACAGTTTGGACAACACCTTCTGTCAGCGAAGCAGTGAACGTGTTGTAATAGGAAGCGCATGGAGAGCGACCCTGAAGTCCAGAGGAATGTTCAAGAATAACAACTTGGTCCGAGGCGGCAGAGCTCCACCTCGCTTGTTTGTGTTTGTGTGTGTTTTTGTAAGCGTGGAAGACGTGGTCGTTACATCACTCCTGCGGCTCAGACACCTGGACTGGCTTCTGAGCATGAAAACCATTCAGCGCGCTCACAGAGAGCAGCCTCCCCCCTGTCCCCTCTGGGCCTGTGCTCCTTCCTGCCTGTGTGTGACAAACGCTCCCCCCCGTTTCTTTGAGTTTGCTAAACTGGATCTGAACCTGTGTCTTCGGTCTGAGATTTCTGTCCTCAAACAATCAGACTTCTCAGTGTTCTTATTTTCCTGGCGATGTGCAAATGAGCAGATCCAACAAGTCGGGCCTCCTCCCACGCCTCTTTTTATGCTATTTAGGTCTAATGGACTACACAGGAAGCATTTTGTCAGCCAGCCAGGCTTTGCCTCTTTTTCCATTTTTTTTTTGTATGTTTGCATGAGGTTTATTTAGCTGGCTCTGCCTGGTGTACAAACTAGCTGGCTTATTTCTTCTTCTTTTTTTCTCCACCCTTTCTCCTGACTCCATTCTGTCTCCTGGCCAAAAAAATGTTAAGAAAAAAAAAAAAAAATACTTTTTTTCAGGGTGAAGTGTAGCTCTGGTTCACAGCCAGCTGTTGGAACACCAAGAAAAGCAGTGGAGTTGATGTTCAGCACAGTGTGTGTGTGTGTGTGAGAGAGAGAGAGAGAGAGAGAGAGAGAGAGAGACTCTCTCTCTCTCTCTCTCACACACACACACACACACACACACACACACACACACAGGAGAGAGAGAGATGTGATAGGCCAGAATAGGTTGAAATTGGTCGGCCACTTGGAGCTAACGAACAGTTCGATTAATCAATGAACTGATTCGCGTACGGAAGATTTTTTTTAAGGCGTCTCTGTCTGGACCAATCAGACCGTCCCTCCAGCCGCAAATCAAAATTGGTTCTGACCACCTCCAGCATATGACGTCGCTGCTTTCTCGCACTTCGTAGACAAGATAAAAAAATAAAAGATAACCGATAAGCTGGAGTCCCTCCGCTTCTCTTCTGTCGCGGTTTTCCCCATCCCCGGCTCACGTCTCCGCCCGCAAAGCTTCGCCCGGCATCCGCGGATCGCTCCACGCGGTGTCCTGCGTGAGATCAGAGCCTGAGTGTTTGACCTCCTCTTCTGAAGTTTTACGTGTGTAAACATGGCTGCAGCAGAAAGGTTACCCCCCCCTCCACACACACACCACCACCACCCCCGAGCGGAGGGAAGAAGGAGCTCATTGTTGCCGCCGTCTGAGCCCTGAGAGCGGGCTTCGCCGCGCTCCCGCCCGCCGTTGGTGCGGGCACGGGTGCATGCTGGCGCGCGTCTGTTCGCTGCCGAAGCGCCTCGAATGCCCCGGCGTCACGGGTTGAGCCGCAGAGACAGACTGGAGATGTCCGTGTTTTTTTTTTCAGAGCAGATGTGGACCCTTAAATTCAGCATGCGATGCAGCATGAGGTCATGTCTGGTTTGCGAGGCCGCGTCCGACCGGGTCAGACGTTTATCTCGTGATTTTTTAAAAATTCTTTTTGCTCACCAATCTTTTCTCGTCTTCGCTGTCTCCTCCTTCCCTTCTGTTATCCCCATCTCGCACCAGGATGGGGCGATCTGTGTTATTTTTTTTTTTTAGAACGCTCCCTTTCTCCTGCCTTTTAATCCCCAGGATCTTGCGTTGCTTTCCTGCACTCAGATACAACAGAGGCAGTTCTCTCGGCCTTCGTGCCAGTCAGCTGACCTGCTGCGCATGCAGTTGTTGATTGTTTGGGTTCTGTACCGTGGCCAGCCGAGTCAGCGTCGGGTCCAGTCAAGGTTTTCGAGGAACAGGTGTGGCGAACGCGCTGGGTACGTTCAAACGCAGGTGCACCAGCAAAGGCCTGATCCCCGAGACAAGACACAACATGAAACCTTTGGACCCGCAGTGACCTTGGCAGCTGTTGTCACTGTGACCCGAGTGTTAAAATCTTTCTTTGTTTGAGATTTCAGAAGGCCGTGTTTCTGTAGCTTCCTCACACACCCCGAAAGTGGGCGGCGGTGTGTATTTTGTCGACATAGTTTTTACCTTTCCTGCTCCTCTTCGCCTGTTTGCACACCTGGTTTCCTCTGATGGAGTGCAGGGCACGTGCAGTACGACACGGGACCAGGCAGACGTTGAGTTTTTGAGGCGGACACACACATTCGCTCTGCGGGTTTTAAAAATCTGATTTGAGTGTAGTTGGCTGGCTTTCAGTTTTTCACATAAATACACAATACCAACAAATATTTCTTTTTTTCTTTTTCCACTCCTATGTTTTATTTCCCTGGAAAATTATATTCACAATATCATGAGCAATTGCGCAGAAAATATACAAACAACGGTGAGGAATGTAAATGGGAAAAAAAGGGATTTTTGTGTATCCAGACCTGTCAGTCAGCAGTTGTGATGAAAGTCCGGCTTAAACCCCAAGCATGAACAAAACATTGAAGAAATGATGCCTTACTTTAAGATTTGCTCTTGCAATAAGGCCCTGGACAGATTTGTGGCAACAGCCTGAGACCGTCAGACAGACAGGACACCTGATGCTCTTTTGTGACCGATCGACGGAGGCAGGGGGGAGAGGCTGTCGCGCAGGGTCGGGTAAGGGAGATCCGAAGCGGCAGATGGATGCAGCGAGGGCGTGATGAAGTGATTCATGTGAAGCGGAGATGGAAAGTAGTGTTCACAAACTTGGACAGGCAGAGCGAGCCAGTTTCCACCGGGCCTGTTTACGAGGAGTTTTCCAGCAGCAGGCAGACCCGGGCCCTCGGCCGTGGCTACATGAAGCGGGACGCGGGCTCTCCAGGGTCGGGCTCACCTTGTAAACACCTCCGTCCCTCCCGCTGAAGAGAAAGGAACGGAGGAAACTTCCTCAGACTCCCCGAATGGTGTGGGTTGTGGATAAATGTGTTGCTCAAATAACGATTCACTCCGGATGAATAGACTGGAATGTTTGCATGTTGGGGAACTAGTTGTGAAATAAAGGTGCGAGTCTCAAGTCTTTTGACACACTTTTTACACAACTTCTGATCTTATGCAACGCAGACTTTTGTCGGGGGGGTTTTAGGGAGAGAGAACTTATTTTGAGGAATAAATCTGTAAAACTACATTTTGTTCATTGTATCAGTGTATTTAGTCTACATATACCGTGTGTCTGTGTGCGTGTTCAGGCCGCGCTCGGGACATCGGGTAATTGTTTTGTTCTCTGGCCTCAGCTTTTGTCATTCGAGCGGGAATGTAGGTCACACACGCAGAGTGCATCCAAATGACCGAGTTACTTTGGACAGTAAGGACAGTTCACTCTGAGAGACGAATGGCAGAAAGCGCGCTAACCCTCTTGTGTTTGATACTTTTTCAGACCAGACTCGCGCTTCGTTCCACGGTGGATGTTCTGACACACCGCGGGGCCGGTGATCAATTACAGTAGCGATCATTTCTGAAAGTCTCAACATCTATTTTTCTCCCCCCGCCCTCCCCCTCATGTTTCAGTTCACCTTCAAAGTGAGAACCATGGGTTCACTGTCGCTGGCCTGGGTGGGAGATGGATCAGGGGTGAGCTCATTTATATGTGTAATCGTATATAATTCCCACTGTATAAAAAAAGGGAGTCCCAGATGTTAAACAGCTTATTGCACCTCCTCTCTTCTCCCAGGTGCTGCTGGTCTTGACAACATTCCAGGTGCCGTTGTTCATGATGCGCTTCGGTCAGTCGAACCTCTACAGGAGGTGAGAAATGCCAGATGGCCCGCTGAGTGGAAACAGAGCGGGGAATTTTTTCGGCACGTCTGTGCTCGGAGTTATCTAACTGCAACTTTGTGTGTGCGTCAGTGAAGACTACGGGAAGACCTTTAAAGACGTGACTCACCTGATCAACCACACCTTCATCCAGACTGAGTTTGGCATCGCCATCAGTCCCGACCACTCTGGGAAGGTGACATACTTTGTTATTCTAAGGACCGCAAAGCCTCGACGCTCCACTCTGCTCCCTCAGGGTGACTGTTCCCTGTCTTTGTGCGGTTTCAGGTGATCCTGACCGGCGACGTCTCAGAGGTCGGGGGGTTTCGACTGTTTCGCTCGCGGGACTTCGGCCTCACCTTCGTTCCGACCGATCTGCCGTTTGAGCCCCTCATTCAGATGCTGTACAACCCTGGAGACTGCAACGCCCTCCTGACCCTCAGTATCACGGTAGCAGCCTTCATGCTTTGTCGACCAAATCCTCTAAATCTGCACTTTTTGTCAGTAGGTTAGAGTTGTAGTGAAGTAAGGTAAACTACACCCATCTGCCTCTCTAAACTGGATGCAGCCTACTAACTTCTCGATTGAGCGTTACTGAATACTCAAACTTTGCCTCTATTTTTACTGACTAAGCTTTTTCCCTCCAGTTGGACCTGTGGCTGTCTGAGGACTTTGGCGCCACCTGGAGGAAGATCCATGACAGCGTGTGCCTGGTCAGATGGTGAGCATTGTCAGTTTTGAGTGAAATTAACCCAGCACGCCTGTTTTTACCAAGACAGTAGTCGGCGACAGTGTGTGTTACCTGCGGTTGGCCTGGCTGTGCGCGACTCAAACAGTCAGCCAATCAGAGGAGAGGCCGAGGGACCGACACAAAACGCCTCGTTCCTGCAAGAGCGCCAGAGAGAAGTGTGAGAGAGGAGATGTAAAACGACAAAAAGTCAGGGCCTTTAATGGTGAGGGCAGGAGGGCTGAACTTAACATTTCACTTTTAAAAAAAAAAACCACTCTGTGACTGCTGAGGGGCTTCATCTACTAGTAGAAGGAGGTTTGGTTTGTTAGAAAACGATGAAATTAAATATATATCTGGGGAATGTAAAATTTATAGCCTCGCTCCTACTCCTTCCAAAACAACGCAATCGGACCACCCTCCCTTTAGCAAAAAGAAAAACTCCATAATCTCTTCCCTTCTCAGACCCCACTTCTTCTTCTAAAAAAAAAAAAAAGATGCACAGCGTCAATAAATATTTTTCTATTGTTTACGTATATTTTATGTATAAATCTGTCATCTGTGTGCGAGTGGTTGATCGTGGAAAAACCACGTCCAAACACGGACCTGTCCGCGGTGCCTGTGTGTGCGTCTTTTGTTCTTGTTGTTTGTCCACTGTTGTTATTCCAGCTGTCTTTCTCCTCACAGTTCAGATGACTCCGCTTCCTCTGGTTTCATTTGAGCACCAGAGTTCACATGAGGTTGTGGTGTCAGCCTGCGGTTGTTAGCGCTGCATTGTGGGAACACTGCGATAGCTCGGCGTGACCACAGCTGTCATTTAGGGCCCGGGCCTAAATCGACTGCGGGGCGAGCGAGCTGGGGCCGCTGTCGGAGTGAATCATGAGTCAGCAGCGGCATTCTTATTCAGCCCACAGTCCTTGAACCAGCAGAATCTTTGCAGTGTGAAAACCTTCATGTCCCCCCCCCCCCGCCTTTGGGCGGCGAACAAAGCCAGAGAGGGTTTGGAGCGCAGCCTGGGGGTCGATGTGAGCCTCGCTCGCACAGCACTTAAGCGAAACCACAACTCTAATCTGTGATCTTTACAAATTCCTACATTTGAACTCAGACAACTTTCAGATGTTGAAAAATGCGAGCGCACTTGGATCTTTCCCCTCCAGATTCCTTCCCTCACTGTCTCTTTTTCTCACACGCAGGGGTCCAAAGAACAGCATCTATTTTACAACAAACCACAACGGATCGTGCAGTAAGTGGCGACCGTATCGTCACCTGTACGTACGTCTGCATATGTAAAATTCAGTTAATGCGTACTCTAACTCCGCTTTGCTCCCATCAGATGATAAAGGAATGCTGGAGCTAAGGAAGACAGCGGACTATGGTCGAAGTTTTCGGATCATCGCCACAAGAGTTTACTCCTTTGTGCTGGGAGGGCGATTTGTTTTCGCTTCCATCATGACTGGCACGGTATGCGTGTCTTGACTGTCTGTCGTCTGAGAGCGGGACGTGCACGTTTGTGTGAATGCACCTGTGCATGTTTCCCTGTGTGTGTGTGTGTGTGTGAAATTTTTTCCCTCGTGCACATAAATTGTACAGTTTTTGTACCTCGATTGTACCTCGATTTGTACATTTTAATAGGTAAAGATTAAAGGGTTGGTTCACCCAAATTTAGTTTAATTCAGTTTAATTCATTATTTTCTCAACCAAAGTGACCATCCATCCAAATAGTCTATGATTTAATTTACACGTGGCATTAACATGAAATCTGTTTCTGTCCTATCTAGATAAGGAATGATGGGTTAATGTTTATGCTTAGTGATTACATCAGCCAGACTAATTCAAGAGGAAACTTAACCATTAATTAAAACTTAGACATTAACCTTAACATGCACTTCCTGGCTGTATAATTGAGGTTAATGAACCATCTATATAATTGACCTGATGCTCACTTATCAATCCACTTTTGCATGTTCCTCAATCTTAACCCCGATATGGAATTGAATAGAAAAATAAGGTTGTCTATTCACATCTAAATTGTAAAGTTGTTTTCTGAACCGTGTGCTTGTTTCTTGTGCAGGGTACAGAGCGTATGATCCACGTGTCAGTGGACGGAGGTGAGGTGTGGAACATGGCTCAGCTTCCCACAGTCAACCACGAGCAGTTCTACTCCATCCTGGCGGCCAATCAGGACATGATCTTCATGCATGTGGACGACCCTGGAGGTCAGAACAGGGACATGATGATGATGATGATGTTGTTGATACTGATGAGAAGCGTTTGCTTGCTATGCTGGCAAATGTCCTGCTGAATAAAAACACTGACGCTGCAGAGACTTTCAGTAAATATGTAATCCTGTGTGTGTGTGTGTGTGTGTGTGACCGTGCGGTGCAGACTCCGGTGTCGGAACCATTTATGTGTCAGATGACAGAGGAACCGTGTTCTCTAAGTCTCTGGAGCGCCATCTCTACGCAACCACAGGAAGTGACACTGACTTCACCGCCATTACTTCACTGAGGGGCGTCTACATGACCAGTGCACTCACAGAGGGTAGGTCTGCGCACTTTGTAGTTCCATATGTAAGAGCAAGCGTCTGGTTATTTCAACATATTTCAAACAGTCTCACCGAACCATGTAAAAACCAGCAGGTGTTACCTTCCAGCAGTGCCCAGCTGTTTCCAGAGGATGCCATATGTTTACAGATTCTGAATTATCTTCTTTTTATTCAGTCACAAATTCATTCAAATGAAAGATGACTTGCCGGATTTCAAGCACTTGCCAGAGACAGGTGATTTATCACAGTATACATTTCCCTCCTTCATGCATTTATAGAGAAGGGGGAAACTCCAAAATCTAAATATGAGAACTTTTCTATTCAGTGTACCTGTAAATTGTTCTTTACATGACAGCTTTTTGATTTTCTGACATCTTTTTTTAAATTTTCTGACAAAATCAAATTTCAAAACTTAAATTTTAGAGCATCTTTGAATGCACCATTAAGAAACACGTAGGTTCCTTCTGATCTCTTTAACTCTAAAAAATAAAGCAGACTCAATTTAACGTCTCAAACAAATCTCAGGATATTTTATTGTCATGGAAATAAACTTTAAATATTTGCTGCTTGGAAGGCTCAACGTCAATCCAGAAACTTGTGAAATGCTTCCGAAAATTGTTAGAAGTACAAAATTTTTTTTGTCATTTTATCTTCTTTAGTCTGTGAGCTAAACACGCGAAAACCAACTTTTTTGTTCCTAGTTCTAATTGAATTACTTTCGCAGATGGTGCAGTGGAGACAGTGATCACCTTTGACCAAGGAGCGAGGTGGCAGACGCTGCGCAGACCACAGAATAGCCACTGCGACTCTGACACCTCTACTAACAGGCCCAACAGAGTAAGGAACGCACATACATGGCTTAAAAAAAATATATATATTTACAGTGGCTTCAGAAAGCAGTCGGACCCCTTCACTTTTTCCACACTATATTGTGTTGTAGATGTGATTTTAAATCGATAAAATTGCAGATTTTAGAAAAGGTACGCACCTGTGTATAAAATTGCAGATTTTAGAAAACCTAGATGCTTTCCTGACCAATCCGAGGAACCAGGCAGGAAGGACCTTGGTCAGAGAGGCAGGTGACCGACAACCCAGCCTTTTACTTAAAACTTCAGAAATGAACTTACAAAAAATACACTCGCAGAGGATCCTAAGTAAAAAAGGGACACGAGCTTGAGTCTCTGCAGTGAGGAGTTGACATAGCACTAACAGCTTTTTTTCGCTGTGTCTTTACAGTGCAGACTTCACATCCACGCCTCCTACAGCACCACCATGAAGATGAACGTCCCCATGCTGCCTCTCTCACAGCCCAGTGCTGCGGGCCTCATTCTGGCCCACGGTATGAAACACGCAAACAGGAAACCAAATCTTTTCACTTGATGGTAAAGTGTCTGAAGGCACCGTCACCCTCCCTTTCTCCAGGCAGCGTTGGGGATGCAGAGTCGGCTCTCTCCCCCGACGTGTACGTGTCCGATGACGGCGGCTACTCGTGGCTGCTGGCCCTCAAGGGCCCTCATCACTACGCCATCCTGGACTCTGGAGGCCTGCTGGTGGCTCTGGAGCACACCAACTCACCTGTCAACCAGATCAAGTGAGGAGAACCGCTCGCGTGAAGCAACTTTTTGGTTTTATCCGTGCGTCTGTTTAACAGTGCGTCCCGCCCTCAGGTTTTCCACAGATGAGGGGCAGTGCTGGCATACATACAACTTCACCAGCGACCCGCTTCACTTCAGCGGCATGGACAGCGAGCCCGGCTCTCGCTCCATGAACGTCAGCCTGTGGGGCTACAGGAACGACTTCAGCAAATGGGCGGTGATCACCATAGACTTCAGGAAGCTCCTCGCCAGAGACTGTAAGCACGTGGGAGACGACGCATGACATTCGGTTGGTGTCGCGGCAAATGTTTAACCTTTCACCCTGGTGTGTGCGCGTGTATATATATATATGTGCAGGCACCGAAGGGGACTACGTACAGTGGCTGGCTCACTCCTCAGACCCCAGCGGATCTAACGATGGCTGTGTGCTGGGCTACAAGGAAACCTTCTTGCGCCTGAGGAAGGACTCCGTCTGTTCGAATGGGAGGGACTATGCCGTCCCTAAGAAGCTGTCTCCATGTCCGTGTACGGTGGACGATTATCACTGGTACGTCCTTGTTCCTTCCATGGCCTCTTTGGAATTCCGTGTGAGGTGGTGAAGGAGAAAAATAGTCCTTTTCCTGTTCTTGAAAGACTTTTATCACAATATCAGGTATAAAACCAGAGAGCAGTACAACTTTAGTTTAAAATGTTTTGAAGACTTGCAGGCGCACACATTTCCTCTTTCTGTGAGGGAGTGTCTTCCCATTTTCTTTAATTATTCGATATTCTGTCCTTTTCTAAGGACAGCTGCCGACCTGGGGTGGCAGTACAACTGTTAACCTGTTAACGCCTGTATTATCCATCACCTCTCTACTTAAGTATCAAACCTGCAATAGATACTTCTGCTTCAGACATCTTTCGTCTCCTGAGAACTGCTCACTCCACCTCACAATATTCTGCGTGGGAGCATGTTCTGTCTCTTTTTGGATGAAAATGTCTTGACCAGACGCTCAGTTATACATACAGCTGACCTGGCTTTGTCTCGCAGTGACTTTGGATATTACCGACCAGGGAACAGCTCGGAGTGTGTGGAGCAGGAGGAGATGAAGAGCCGTCCTCTGGAGTTCTGTTTAAATGGGACCACCGAACAGCTGCAGACCAGCGGGTGAGGATGTCTTGTATTTTGGGGATAACGCTCACTCAGGTTTTCCTCTTTGGAAGAAAACTGACAGCAAAACTATTAATTCATGGTGAAGTTCAGGCAAAGGAATTCTACTTTTTTTTTAGGTACCGTGGTGCTGTATGCGCCCATCTCTGCAACTCTTCTGCTTCTGCTTTTCCCTCCCAGTGTCCTTTTCATTTTATTTCGTCTCTCCGTCCACTTAAGCTACCGGAAGATTCCAGGGGACCAGTGTGAGGGAGGTTTCCAGCCAGAGAGGAAGGAGACCGACCTGAGGAGAATGTGCACCAGCAGCAGCCTTCATCCAAACTCTCTGGTCAGTTCTGCTCGCGCTGTTCGATCTTTGGCATCTCGGGCAGCACTGAAGCTCTGAATGGGTTTCCTGGTGCCGTTGTGACACGAGCCGAGTTCCCTGCCAAATGTTGCGCAAAGTTTAACTGAATTGGCTGAAAATCTGAAAAAGACTGCAACTTAGTGGAGAGGAAACTTCAGTCAACATTGAAGTCTCATGCTTTGTGTATGTCAAGATGTATTTGGTAAAAAAAAAATCTGTCTCCATTATGCTTTGCCACATTTTACTTGTATCAGTAAAGTAGCTTTTCCACATTTCATTTACATGGAAATTGAGAATGTGCAATGAAACAAGTGGATGGAACCACACTTGTTGTTATAAGTTGGGTCCTGACCGCACTCAGATCATCTGGCTGAGATTTTAACCTCAGACTGCTGAGCAAAGTCTGTTGTACATAACTGATGACAGTTATACAGTGTTTCAGTGTTCAGCAGGATAAACTCAGCTGCTAGAAATAAAATGGGGAAAAAAAAACCTCTTTCATATCAGTGGGTCTTCCCATTTTTAGCCCCGAGCTCTTTCTGCTTCTCTGACCCTTAAACAGACTGAAACCAGTTCTGCTAACGGCGCCGTCATAGCGATGGTTGTCATAGCGGTCCTCCTGATGAGCGCCGTCGCAGGCGTTTGGCTGGTGAAGAAATACGTCTGTGGAGGACGGTCAGTTGACGGAGTTTCATCTTTCCTCACGGCAATAATCACTGCACATCGCTCTCCTCTGTTTGTCTCTCATGCGCGTTCCTGTCCTCATCAGGTTCCTCGTGCACCGCTACTCTGTAATGAGGGAACACGTTGAAGCCAATAAGATAGAGGGAGTGGATGATATTGACCCTCACTACATGGAGACGGGAAAAGCGCAGTACAACGAAGACTCAGATCAGGTATCGGACACCGTCTCAAACATCCCCTCGTAATTATTAAGACGCTGTGATTATCTATTAACTCGAGTGTGTTGTTTGTGTCTCCTGAAAGGATCTCTTAGAATAAGACTCCACAAGGCAAAATTGAACACAGTCTCTCGCGACGCCTGGGCATTCCTGTTGCTCCCACACGCTGATTAACATCTGCTTCTCTCTTCTCGCTATCCCCCGGTGGCTAGAGGACTCAGCAGCAGCGGGGGCGACTTTGCACATTGCTTCCTTGTACCAGTTGAGACTCCCACAAAAAGGCAAAACTGGTGGTTTTGGCGAGGGGGATAAACCCAGTGCAGAACCGGACAAAACCTCTAGGATCCCTGGAGAGCTTTTGTTGTTTCTGTCACAAAGAGTTCTGTAAAGTCTGTTGACTCTGAATATGTGCCCTGTCGCGCTCTGCGTGTTTCCCCCCCGCCGACCTGAGAAGAGATGGCCTTTCATATCTCAATGGACTGCAGAAGCACAGCACAGAGGCTGCGTCTCGGATATATAGGCTTACAGAAAACTTTATTAAGAGTTAGGGAACAGCAAAGCAACAGAGCGCAGAAATTCATCCTCAGTATTTTAGCTCAGAGATTTTGTCTTCTGTCAGTTAAGTAGTTTTTGTGTGTAAGATAGTCCTGTTGTGCTTGGCCGGCCATTTGAACATTCATTTAGTCAGTTTCACCAGACACTAAAATTAGGCAACTCACTATTCTTGAGTCACTTTTTTCACTGCTCATTTCATCGAGTTGATCAGAAATGAGCAGTTTCCATTGTAATAGCTGCTACTATGTGCAGTGGTACCTTCTTCATTATTATTGGCCACTCTCTGTGACTAGTGATATTTCAGTTTTTACCCGACATAGCCTCTGTTTTTTTTTTTTTACAGCTAAACACTGACCAGGTTTCTTTTAAAATCCAATCAGACGATGCACTTTAGATATAAACCTTTCATTACACTATTTTTTTTCACCCAAACTGGTGAGAACCAGTAATAATCTCTTATTTCACAGCACCGTAACTAGAAGAATTAGAGGTAGGCAATATATAATAATTACAAATATTCAAATAGCCTAATAGTCATTATTCATCCATTTCATCCGTTGTTTTTTTCATTTTGATTGTTGTTAAATTGTCAAAATTGATCAAGTCAGACTAAAACGTAATTATTACCAGAGTATAAATTGATTATGAATACAAGCCAGAGTAGTGACTATCACTGCGTACTTCAGGAGAATGTTTGCTGTAGCTACGGGATAAATTATGTCGACTAAAGGAAGGAACAATTTAAAAAAAGAACTTTGTCACTGGCAGATGTTACTCTTCAGATTTGGTGGGAAGTGAAACCTTTGGAATAAAGAGCGCCTACCATTATTGAGAAACTATAAAATGTAAACTTTTTTTATACAGTGCAGCTTCATGCAGCCAATCTCATCTATTCCCCTGTATGTGTGGAGAAAACGAAAGACTTGAATTTTTGCCAAAGCACTTTTATGGTTTAGTTTTCTCGTTTTAGAGGTGGGGTTACAGAGGTGAAGCTTAAACCTTTTCCCAGCATTACATGAGAATGAAGGTAACGCTAATGCAAACCCTTTACTTGAACTTTCTGATAATCTTGCTTAACTGGATGCATCGACATGTTGCTTTCGAGTTATGTTTTTTTGTATCAGTCAATACCAGTGTGCGTTTGTCTAATGATCTTAATGCAGGTGCAGGCATAGTCATCAAATGAAAAGCACGCTGGCTTTTTCCCATTACTAATATGACATTAATAAAATGGATACAAAATGCCAGCCCACAATTAGCTAAATTCTAACAGTACAAGCAAATCCAGAATTATACTTCGATTGCTTTTTAAACCTAGTATTAGCCAGCATTTTTAGGTTTTTGGTAAATTTGTGCAGCCAAAACTAGATAATCTCATAAAGGTTGCAAAATATCCACAATAACAGAACAAAATGTCAAGTTTAATGTGTGTGGAGGCCAGAAAGAACTCTAACTGTACAAATTACTCATAATTTCCATTTAGATGAGATGTTGGCTGGCAACCATTTCCGTTATCTGCAATGGAAGAACTGTAACTTTTTGACACATGCAGGGCTTATGGCCAATGCTTGTATTCTCCAGCAGAGGCAACAATCTCCCAGTGAATAAGCTATTGCAATAAGCTGGCCTAATATAGAGGCATATTCTCAAGGACTGTTGGACAGACTCAGATATGGAAGCAAATACATATGCTTGATGCTTCTTTATTAACACGACACACAGTAAGAACAAACCCAGGTTTTTTACTGGATTCAATGATTTATTTTTGCACTGTATCTACAGATCTGTGAAAAAAGTCGCATCTCCTCCTGCTTGTACACCTAAGTTTTGTAAAATATAC
Source organism: Psettodes erumei (assembly GCA_016785225.1). Classification (NCBI taxonomy): domain Eukaryota; kingdom Metazoa; phylum Chordata; class Actinopteri; order Pleuronectiformes; family Psettodidae; genus Psettodes; species Psettodes erumei. The sequence goes on along the minus strand of JAFBJZ010000666.1, from coordinate 2,871,036 downwards.
TAGGGCCATGAGTGGTGATCTTCGTTCCATCTTGTTCCTCAACTGTTTGCTAGAATATCAGAGATGAGCATCACTGAATGAAACTGTTCTATAGCGCAGATGTTTTATTAAATTTTTTTTGCATTTATTGAATGAAATAACACTATCACTTTTACATCACTTCATTTGTGTTCAGTTTTTTTTATACCGCATGATTTCTACAAACAGAATAATACTAAAATTAGAGTTCTGCAATAAAAAAACTAAAAGTAAAAAATAACGCTTATCTCCAAAAAATCTGACCCCCCAGCATCCTAATGAAATGCACCATGTCGTCATTGCCAAGATGTGGCTACTTTGAAAAGAAAATATTATTGAATTAACTGGTGAGACGAATCTCAGTTTGCTTAACTGTTCAAGATACTGCTGGTGCAACCTTGGTGGTGGAGTGGGGGTGAATACATAAGGCCTTCTTTTCTGCAGTTACAATAAAATAAAGGAGCTATGCCATGGTAATAAACAAGCACTATGAAAGTCAGACTAAAAGGATTTTTTAAAAGCATTAATTATACACAGAGGATACAAATTCATATTACTAAATCAGTGTTCAGTTGATAGTATTGGTAGTATTTGGTGATATGTTTGGGAAGATGACATTTTGATACCACTTTAAATAAGGGACCTTTATAATGGGATTATAAATTGTAATTGCTCATGCTTTATCGACCAGTTTTAAGCCTACGTTTTATGTCTAGGAGGAACTGTTTGGTTGCCAGGTTGTTAAAATACCCTTTCACTTCCTGGACCATATGATCACAATCTATTTATTAACTTTTCAAAGCATTTATAAATCTGTGATCAACGTCTGTAACTGAAGTGTTGCCAAATATAAATTAGTGCCATTAAATGAGATTTACGCAACCACCCCCCAATTTATGGCTACTGACTCATTCACCGACAACAATGTTGCAAGTCAGGAATGAATCGGGTGTGCCTAAATAGAAAGTGAAAGTGACATCGTTAACCGTGATATTTTAAAATTTAACAGGGCATCATGTGTAATATAAAATGTAATGACGGACATTATTCTCCAAAGTAGATATCATCTTGCACTACTGCAATCTTAAATGTGAGTTTAAAAAAAGTAGCCTCTGACGACTTTATCGGAGTCAAAAATTACAACGGTCTCACTTTTAAACTCAGAAATGTGCTTCGGTCGGTTTGAGTTTCGCTGTACAGAGTGACGCTTTATTTACCCACAGCTTGACAATGGAAGACGCCTTCACACTAAAAGGAAACTTGAAGCCTCAAGGCACGTACACTGATATGGAGATATCTTGTATGCAGTAGTAGAACCTCAATGGAAAATGTATTAAATTTATCAGTGAAGGAGGAGCCCCAGATGTACAGAAGCTGTGAAAGGAGGGGATAAATTAGGATATATATTGGATATATCTTGAACCATGTCTGGTGGGGATGTTAAGAGATTTTATTGAATAGATGAGAAGCCCTTTAACCACAGGTACTTGAAAGCGACACTTATCAAAGAGCTGTAGCACTGCTCAAACAGCAGGCGGCGACGCACTCTCAGCCTGTGCAGCTGTGTATCCGGAACTTGTGAAACCGTCTTCATCGTTTTGAAACTGTGGTTGAGCCGAGCAGATAATTAGACGTAGCAAGTGTTGAACGTTTGTCGGCCGTGTGTACGTTTGCGAGATGTCGCCTTGCCGTCGCGGCAGCACCGTGTAGCTGGACGATGTAGCATGCAGTGAAGTAATGTCAACTCATCACGGTGAGGTCATCCTGAACGGACGCATTGTTAAAAAAAATTAACGCTAGCTAGCTAGCTAGCCGTGGAAGCTAACCCGAGCTGACGCGTTTGCCAGTAACGTTGCCAGATTAGCCACGCTGCCGAAGTTACTCGCACGTTCTAGTTCGCAGCTGTGTGGGTCAGTCTTCGTACCTCGCCTGTTCCCGAACCGTTCGGTTCGGCTCGGCTCGGCTCCACCGCCCCCGCTGCTTTAAAGGCAGCAGATGCTAACGCGAAAGGAAAAGTAATGGTGGTGCGGTGTAACGGCTCCATCCTGGCAGCTGTGTGGCAGCTTCGTCTGTCGCAGTCTCTTTTCACTTCGGTCCGCATCAGGGTTACCGGCATTTTCACGCTACCACGCAATTTAGCTCTCGTTTCACGTTGTTGAATAACTCCGGGCCAGCGGTAAATTTGACAGGGTCACGTCGGCCTCGTGGGCGTCGGTTGTTACGCAGAACGCTGAAGTCGATATCCGTTATCGATCGCGGGGTTCGATGGCTGGCTGATCTTAAACGTCTGCCGTTTTGGTCCCGCAGACTTTGTTCGCTTACTATGAGCTCCCTATCAGCGCAGCCTCCGACGTCAAGCTCATCATGCAGGACGCTACCTGGAGAGGGAAATCAGGTACAACGAAACCGAAACCGCCGTTAAGTGGTCGCACCGATGACGTGCATTCGGTTCTAAGCAGCGGTGCCGCTTCCTCTCCCTCCCGCAGGTGCAACCGAAAGCCCCCCTCCTGCAGATTCTGCGTGTCGCCGGAGCCCAGGAAGAAGTCTTCACGCTCAAAGAGGTGAGCGTGTCAGGCCTGCGTCTGGGGCACGCAGCCTGCTTTACGGGCTCGGAACCAGGCGTCGCCTGAGACTCTCGCGCGTTAAAAGCGTCTCGCGACATCTTAACAGCGTTTATTTTTTTCTGCAGGTGATGCACTACTTGGGCCAGTACATCATGGGGAGGCAGCTGTATGACAAACAGAGGCAGCACATCGTCCACTGCCAGGACGACCCGCTGGGCGAGCTGCTGGAAGTGGACAGCTTCTCTGTCAAAAACCCGAGGTACTCCCACACACTGAGTTTCTGTTCATTTAAAAAAAAGCTCGTGACGCGAGAGTATCCCTCTGAACTTAAGCATCTAAAATCGGAAAGCCCGCTCTAAACTCCCGTGTTGTCGTTTTGCAGCCCGGTGTATGAAATGCTCAAGAAGTACGTGGTTGTGCTCGGCTGTGCTGGTAAGTGACGCAGGCTCGTGCTGCTTTAATACATTCTCTGTGTGTAATGAGGTTTTTGTCCTGGGGCATCGTTGCAGAACATGCAGTGTGTGTGTGTGGGGGGGAATACTTTTTATAGAGACTTGAAACCCAATTATCTTCTCCCTCTCCCCTTTGAATTCAGTAATTCATTTGCATCTCTACCGTGGTATGTTTTAAGAGGGCGGCTTCACTGCCGTCTTCCCTTTTTGCACATCCAAACTTCCTCGTTGCATACGTTGTGTGTGTGTGTGTGTTGTGACAGTTTGCATCTCATGTGGGGGGATTCTGCACTGGACCCTGCAGAGCCCCCCCCCCACCTCCCGTTTCCCAGCTTGTCCTGCTAAGCCACAGAAGCGGGCCTTTATGAGAGCGTGTGTCATGCTATGATTAAAAAGGGTGGGGGTGTCCTTTTTCTGTTACTGTGTTTTATCTGAAATGCAGACGCTGCAGAGAATCTTTCTGTGGGCCGTGAATGTGTAGAGGGCGGAGTGGAGGATCGTGGTCAGGTAAAGCCGAAGCATGGTGCTCAGAAGAAACAGGGACCCCCTTCCCTCCCCCTGCTCGGCCTCCCTCGCCTCGCCACACACAACAACAACAACGGGACGGGTCCAGCAGCATCAGTGCCAAGCAAAACTCTGCGCGTCGTACTGTTTCGCTCTTCTTTACACAAAGATTAACGCGTACCGACCCTACGCTGCTGGATTGAGACCGATGGGCCTCAGTGTAACAACAGTTCACTCAGAGTTTTGCCTTGACTGAGCTCCTGTCTGCTTGTGTGTAATGAGGAGGGGGGGGGTGTATGCAGTGGTCGGTCGGGGGGCCGCTGTCTTCGTTGGTGTGCATTTGTACAGAGTGGCACCGTCTCTGTACGACCCCATCCTCGGTGTGGTCTGGTGGTTTCCTCCCGCACTCGTTTGTGACCCACCAGCTCCACCCGGTGGATGGGGGGGGGCAGAGTCCCTGTCTCTGTCTGTCTCAGAGTTCTCTTCTCTGCTCCGAAAACTGGAGGATCGCAGCTCCCGATCAGCCCCGGGGGGGGGGGGCCCGACGACAAACCCTAAACCTCTTCACCCGTTCCCCCGTCCTCCCTCACCCCTTCTCTCCGGTCCCCCCCCTGAACTCCACCTCGTAACACCGGCCTCTCTGCCCGCCTGTGTCTCCTCTCAGCATTATTCAGCTGCCGTCAGGCTCTCGTGAAGCGAAGGAGCGGCTGCACTTCCGATCGCTGCGCCTGCAGAAATTCCAGGGAGCTTCCAAATTTTCACTTGCACCACTTTTCAAAATTGCAAATTTCCTACATATCAGAAGCAGTTTAGTTACCAACGGGTGGACGCCCTCTTATTCATTTCTCTTTGCTTCTTTTTCCTTTCTTATGTGGAAACTCATAACACGCGATTTTTAGACTTTACATGTTATCTCAACTCTTTAGAATAAGTCATTGCTTCAATCTCATTAATTAAAACTGTTTCGGAGTTTTTTTTAACAGTTTGATTCACTTGTTTCTGTTAATTATCACACTGGCTTTCCTATCTGTCCTTGCTCTGTGTTTGTTTTTTTTCCACTCACACTGTTTTCACTATTTTAAAGTCCCTCCCCACCTCGCCCGTACCCTAATTGCCCAGCCCCTCCCTCCCTGAACCACCGCCCCCAGTCTCCCAGAGGCCACCCTGAAAAGGAGCTGCGAGTCCTCCAAGTGCCCAGTCCCGGCTCTGTGTTCTAATTTTTGCCTTTCGCGTCTCCTTGCTCTGCAGATGTGCGGAGGCGCGGTCAAAGCAGGACTGGAGGCCGGCGGTGACGGGCCTCTCCTGCAGACCCCCTCCCAGAGACGCCCGCGGGAGCCGGACGATGGTGAGTGATCTTGTTGCGTGCGCGTAAGCGAAGCCCGGGTCGGGACGTGTTCGAAATCCTGAGGGTAACTGTTCAGCAACCTCCTCAGACTCCCTGGAAGGCCTGCCTCGGTCAGCCTGCAAACGGCCCAAGCTCGACGTTACCCTGGACGACTGGGACCTCTCCGGCCTGCCCTGGTGGTTTCTGGGTAATCTCCGTAGCAACTACAGCCGTAGGAGCAACGGCTCAACTGACATCCACACGAACCAAGTAAGAGACCTCATGTGCTTCTAATAGATTTTACCGTTTTCAGATCAAACGGACACCGGCTCAGGGTTTTTTTTTTTTTTCATTTGGGGGTCTTCAAGCTTAAAATCCAACAGACATAATTCCCTGCTGGGAAAATGGCGTAAAGCGGAGCGTAACAGTGGTGGTCTGACTGATGTGTCAGCTGTCTCCCGCGCAGGAGGAGGACACGGCCATCGTGTCGGACACCACGGACGACCTGTGGTTCCTCACGGAGGGCGGGAGCGAGCAGGTGAGCGTGGAGATGAAGGAGGCTGCGCTGGAGGAAGGGAGCGGCGGCGAGGGGGAGGCCCCGCCCGAGGATGACGACGGGGGTGGGAAGGAGGAGAAGGCAGATCGAGAGGTGGGGGCTTGTTTTTCGTCCTCTGCTGGTTCTGCTCACGCTCGTGTCAAACGATGAAGATGCACTGACGTGTTGTTTTTTTTTTTTGCAGTATATTCCTTATTCATTTTCATTTCCACTGCATCACTTTGACAGATTAATGGATGTTCATGTTCTGGGACGTAAATATTTTGCATGACTCAGAGTGAGGACAACATGCTCAGGCGCTTTTACTTTTTTTTTTTTAGATGCAGGAGGAGCCTGACGAAGACTCCCAGTGCCTGAGCGACGACACGGACACCGAGATCTCCACACAGGTTGGTATCGCCATGTGTCGCAGCGCCAGGTGTTCGTATATGCGGATCAGAGCTTAAAAATGCCGACCCTGGACTTTCCCCCAGGATGCGTGGCAGTGCACGGAGTGCAGGAAGTACAACACGCCTCTACAGAGGTACTGCGTCCGCTGCTGGGCGCTGCGCAAGAACTGGTACAAAGACGTCCCTCGACTCGCCCATTCCCTTTCGGTTCCCGACATCCCGGCGTGCAGCGCCCTGGCCGCGCACGACGAGGAGGACGACAGCGACACGGGCATCGACGTCCCGGACTGCAGCAGGACCGTGTCCGACCCCGTCATCCTGCCCTCTCACTCGACGGCCGATCGGCCCCTGCCCGCCATGGCCATGGGGAAAGGCAAGGGGCCCCGGGCCTCGGCCTTGCACAAGGAAGAGCAGCTCTCGGGGGAGGAGAGTCAGGAAAACCTGGGCATGGAGGTTGAAGAGGTCAGGCCCGAGGCACTGTTGGAGCCATGCAAGCTCTGTCGAGTGCGACCGCGCAATGGAAATATCATACACGGACGCACGGCTCACCTCATAACTTGCTTCCCATGTGCAAGGAGGCTCCATAAGTTCCAGGCCCCTTGTCCAGGATGTGGAAAGATCATTCAAAAAGTTATTAAGATATTCATCCTTTAAAAAGCTCTTTCTCTCTCACACAAACACACACACACACACACACACACACACACACACACACACACACACACACAATTGTCAGTCTACTGGGACCTAAACAGCACACATTTGACCATACAGCTGCATGCACTGTGGTGCGCACACACGCTGCTTGTAGACAAAGAAAACGGGCACCTTGAGCCCACACAGACAGCACTCGGTGAGGCTTGCTCTGGGCTGCATGGCTTCTTCTCCATCGCACCGCCTCCGAAGCATTGTTACACGAAACCTCGGACGTGAGAGTTTTGTCAGGCCAAATGGTGGTTTTGGTGCCACGTTCAAATAAGGGACATACATAGGCAGAAGTATTTATTTATTTATTAGAAGATCACGCAGAGATGCACAGTTTGTGTGGACTCTGATTTCATGAAGGCTTGTGTTGTCAGGCTGTGTAAATTTTCCCATTGTTGTTTTTTTTTTTTTTTTTTTTTTACATTTGTTGAAAGGTTTCCTTTTTAAAAACTATCGCTGCTCACCTTAGTTCTGCTAGTTTCTCCGTAGATTCACTTCAGTCCTCTGGAAATGTGCAGGTATGTAATAACATTCTTAAAGGTTTCGCCAGACCTTTTCTTTTTTTTTTGTTTGACCTCTTTTGTGATCGCTTAGGTATTCTGAGATTTCAGTTATAATGACAGGATTGAAGGAAGAACAGGCAAGCAAGTCTTTAAAAAAAAAAGATTTTTTTTCTCTCTTTTGTTCAAGAGCTCCTCCCGGGGTGGTGATTTAATGTTTAATAGGTGTTCAATATTTCCATTTGCCACGCCTCCGGTAACAGTCATGCCCATGGCAGTAAGCGATGTCTGTCGGTTAGTTCTAATAGTCAGTTAATGTTCGACTGTTGCTTTGCCCCCCTTTCGCGGAACTTGCGATGAATGGACGATTCCTGTGTATGTTGTGTTTAATTTATTGATGATTCTGTTTCATTTAGATGACCGCCTGTGGCGAAGCAGGAGAAAAAAGGCTGCACTTGTTCTGATGCACAGTTCTCATGTGTTATTTACAGTGTTTCATGGAAGCTAAACAAAAAGACTTTGAAGAAACAGGATATGTTACCAAATGTACCATCAGTGAAAGCAACTGCAGTACTTATTGGGGTGTTTGGGGGTGGGGGGTGATTTAAGCATTACACTGCCAAGTGATTACATTGATTTGTATATAATAGATTTTATTTGAATGGGTCTGTATTGTTTGAAGAGATTGTAGATATTACTTCCGGCGAGAATGTGTGTGTGTGCGCTGTCAAATACGGCGTGCTCTCCGGTGACGTCTAACATCTGACGTAGTTGGGGAACGTCACAGTCCCGTGCCCGGCTCTCTGCTTGCGCTTCGTTTCTCCGCCAGCAGGTGGGGAGACGTCTCGACGTTGTGTCGGGCGCACGCGGGAGCTGAACGGTACCGGTAGTGACGTTCGGCGCATGTGCAGAGCATGCCTCTCGCGGTGACTCAACGCGAGCTTTATCAGCTATATCAATGCTATTAAAGATTAATGTAGCCTGTTGTATTTATCCGCATCGTTGTGCGACCTGAGAAACCAACTTCCTCTAAATGCAAAAGCTCAGAAAAACGGCCGGGCACGTATCATGCCAGGCCGTCACACGATTCCTGACGTTGACGCTGTAATGTGCTTGAAGATGGCACAGCTATTAAGAGTTGAAATAAGTTTTGTTTTGTAAAGCAATAAAGGAGTTGGGAGTTAATCGTCTGGTTTAGGTGACTTTCTCGGACGGTTGACGTACAGTACCCGCTGGCGGGAGCGCGCGCGCGCTCATTGGCTGAAGAATAAGTCATTGTATGACAGGCCAGCTGTCGCGTCCTCTCCGTCTTGACGAAGCTTCGGCACCTGCGGCTCTCCTCTGCTCACTCGCTGCTCCGCTGCCGCCGCTTGTGCGTGCGCCGAAAAGCCGGGGCAGACAGCCCTACCCTCCGCTGCGAATGTGGCTGTGCCGCCGCTATCTGACCGGTGCTCAAACCCTGGGACTATTTTACCCCGGGGTGTTATTTAGACGCTGATTACTCATTAGGGAATATCCACTGAGTGTGGAAAGCCCCCCTGTGAATCTCTCCACCATCCGAAACCTTCCAGGGATTCACTCAAACACTCGAGATGCAAACTGATGGTACAGAATAGCTTCGCGCAGATTTCCGTTATGTATAAATACTTCATACAAGTATAGACAAAATTATTATTATTATTCATTATTTATTATTATTTGGACCAACGGCTGTCCTGTCCAGAGTGTAATAGTCTCCGTAAAAACAAAATTGGATTGATCCTCAACACAAGTAAAAGTACCAATTTCACACTAAAAGTACCTCAGTATTATCAGGGAAGTACTTTTGTACTAGTGTTAAATGGAAAAGTAATCAACGCAGATTGCTATGCTATTGCATTTTACTGTTGTAAGTCTTTGATGTAGAGGTAATTTAAAAAAACAAAACAAAACGTTTTTATGTAGTGCTTCAGTTCATGATTAATATCATTAGTAAATGGCTATTATGCTTTTATCTCCTAGAGTTCCAAAAATACATCCTCAGGTTGTATGCTTTGTCCAACCAGTCATCCAAATCTCAGAATGACTAAATTCACTGTCATTTAAGATGAGGAAGAGCAGCAAATCCCCACAATTGAGAACCATGAATCATTTGGCATTTGTACATGAAAAATCACATCAAAATACTTGATCTCTATGGACCAATCCGTCAGTTGACTCAGCCTTCCAGTTCTGATCTAATGGACAAGTTTAATCTAAAGTTGGTGGAGGAGCAGAAATATTAAGTGTCATAACATGGGAATACTCAATTAAAGCAGAGTATAATATGTATGTATATAATACTTGGTGTAACACTTGAATAAATCATGTTTTCAGTTACTTTCCACCACGAGCAAACACAACATACTAGCAGGTCTCACTGTCAGCCATGCCAAAATGCTTTCCTTCACTGCGTCTAATTCAAGAATGGCATACTGCTTTGTCCGCGGCGTCCGATGCGTCACAGACCGTAGAGACAGAGGAATGGCATAACACCCCCGGTGACATGGCACCCGGAGCTTGGCAGCTCTCGAATGGCGTGGCTCAGGGAGCGGCGGGGGATCTGCATGTTTCCATGGCGACAGTGCCTCCATTCCCAACATCCTAGAATAACTTAACACATTCTCCCTTTATCCCCTATGGCGTATGCAATACTTCCTGGAGGGAAAATAGTTAGGGTGGAAGCTCTTTATTGAACATTGCTCCCATACTTTTGACCGTTCTGTCATTTTATTGCTCCCACTGCCTTTAATCTGTTTTTGTTTCTGGTCTTGTATTTATGAAGCACCTTTATAAATACACCTAGTGTTTCTGTGTCCCTCTCTTCCTGTGTCCTTCGTCTGCATGCCTACAGGATGGCGAGCCTCAGCCTGTTTATCCTCTCTTCGCTCCTTCATCTGTAACTGTATCTGTGTGACCGGGACCTTTCCTTTCTCACCTCCATGCAGACACACATCACACACACACACACACACATTCCCACTGTTGTGTCCGACTATTTGGTCGCTCCAGAAACCAGGCCGCTAAATTTGTCCCTCTGCTGACACGGGAGAAGGTCAGTGGAGCCAGAGAAAAACAAAGATAGGAGTATGGAAAGAGACATAAAGACGGAGAGAGTTTCAAAATAAGAGTCCAGCTCGAGGTGAAAAGCAGGTCAGGACAGAGATGTGACACATTAGGGTGACATTTAAGGAGAAACAGCATTGAGCTTGTCCTCCTTTGTACCCACAGCAGAGACGCAGGTATGACAGTTGATACCGAAAAGCTGGGCTGTCTTGGGATCAGTTCATAGTTTTCATGTAGTCATCCACTCGGGTCTCACAACATCACTCTGCAGGCGTGCGCACATTACTGGCCTCAGACAGAACCCAACTGTGTCTCCTAGAAGAGCCACGTTGATTGTGGTTCACACTCAGGCAACATCGAGGCGTAAATTGCCTTCAGATTAAACTGGACTGATTTTATGAGGGCCCAGCTTTACCCTGTCAAATACCTTCCCGATTAACCAAAGTTAAACTGGCAGTGATGGATGCTCTTTGTTTTTCTGTCAGCAATGCCCGATTTCAAGTATCAAAAAAGCTGTGGTATTATTGGAATATACTGTACAGTATGTCATGTAAATAATCTGGCTGTTTGGAGCACAGGTTATTTACAGTGAAAAACTTTGGGGCTGCCATGTGCTGCAAAGTATGTTAGTGGGAAGTGGGTTATGTATGCAAGTATGAGTATGTATGTGTGTTTCTCTGTGTGCTGGAAGCTTTGCAGTGAGTGGGATGCCAGCGAAGGGAAGGGCAGCGGATGGCTCAGGGGCTCAGTCCATTCCTGCGATTTAACATGACACCACTTGCACTAAGACTGCGACAGCTGCATATGCACATGCCGGCCATTCTGTTTGTTGTAGGGGATTACTCTGCGATAAAAGCCCCAGTGAGCAGCAGCATGGCTGGCCTACAGAACTACTGTTCCCCCCCCCCAACTTTGAAAGCTTTCTCCAGGCCTCCAGAGCCCAGTGAAAACACAGGTGGGGCATTTCATTCTGAAAAGGAATGAATGGGAGTATTCTACCAATGATTAGCTGAGCCGTAATAGTGTCACATCACCTTTAGGCATCAGTCAAATACTACAGCACTGCAGCTTATGTAAGGTTCATTACTCAACAGAAATAGTTGGGGAGAAGCGCGTGGTGGCGTAGTAATCAGCGATGGCTGCTCCCATTCATTTCATTCAGAGTATTAAGGTGATGGATTTGCTTTCATTGTGTTTGTACGTACTGATGATCATCTGGGATGGTGTACGCCACTTCGTCATCTTTAAACATCATGTTGTATCGTCGGTATGTCACCACAAACTCAGAGAGGGAAGAACTGTGCAGCATGAAAAACGGAGGCTTCAGTAACAGACATGCAGTTATCATGGCGACAGTACGAAAAACAGCATAACACTTGGGCATCTGTTGCCGTCACTATGGAGACCATGTCCTCTCCTGAAGAGTCCAGAGTTAAGATGGATCACTGCATTCTAGGAGAAATACAGAAACACTCAATGCAGTTTAAAACCAGAAATGAAACACATTTCCACATTTCCTTGTACCATGTAAAATCCCTTCTCCGTGTTCACATTACTCCCACTGCCATGTACATTTGTATGCAAGAGTGAGTGGAGTGTAACCCCACTCAACGTTGATTACCCATATGAATATTGCAATAGAGCTTTACCGGGTTTTGTTCAGTTGGCAGAGAAAACATATTTCCTAATAAAGTCCCTGAAAATAACCGTTGTGACTGTATGTTATTAGGAAGATAGATGGTGGTCAATTACAAATAAAAACAAATGCCAGCTAACCTGGTGAATCCCACTATTTAACAGATATGAAATTTAAATATCAACTGATAAATGCATTTTTACATGGCTTTAAATATATCTCAGCTTTTTAAATCGCTCCAATTATAGCTGTTATTTTAAAAGAAAACCAAACACAGCTATTCATAGATATAGACTATTCAACAATTCAATTAAGTGTCTCATTTTGCCTATAACTTGTCCCAAATTATCTAGCTCTTTCATGGAAACACATTAAGTTAAGAAAATAGAGGACCTATAAAATCAAGCACTACCCAGTACATGTAATCCACTGAATTTAATCTCATTTTGTGGATATCGTAGCTCACTGGACTGAAGCCCCCTGGTTTATCCACCTTTAATCAACTCCTTTACTGTTGTTGTGTTACTCTCCCCTTACATATCTGAGATTTCCAGACTGCGCTCAGATGACAGTTCTCCAGGTCAGAGATGATCTTGAGGCTAACCTGGGGTGAGGAGGACTGACCCCCTCCTCCTCCCTCCAGCTCAGCTGTCCCACAATGTGCTGCTGCTTGTCAATGAGGAGAAGTGGAACAGTGTTGCCAGTGACAGGGCAATCCCTGCTACGCGCACACACACAAATGTGCAAGCACACACACATACTGTACATAAACACGCACACATGGGGACCCAAACACTTGTGCTAACATTTTAAATGAGTTTTGTGGACAAATGCTGTTGTTATTGTGACTTATTTAGCTTTTACAGTTTAGATTCACACAGTTATCACAAAATTTATCATAAAGATGTTTAATGCTGTTTTTTTTAGATGCTTACTTGTTCTGTCATTATAGTTATGAACATAGTTTTTGTGTTACCTATCAAATTTGGATGATATGGTACAAACTGATAAAATCTTAAAAAGATAAAGACAAATGAAATCCATCTTAAATCCCAAATGTCATTTGACTGAATATTTGGTCTGATCTATATTTTACTCTACCAGGATGATTCTTTCACTGGGTTTAATCTGACTGAGGATGGAAAATACATTATGTACAGTATCTGCACACAGTGAGCAAACACCCAGTTCTCCCTGCTCCTCTGCATCTCAAGTGTTCACTTCAAAATGCTGAGAGGGGACATGTTCCTCAAACAAGACACAAGTGTGTGCCTGACACTACTGCAAAACACACAGAGAAGCGCACACATGCGCTCTCCCCTTCTGCTGACAATGGGTCAAGATGACAGAGGGTTGTGAGTGACTCTGACACACTGCAGACCCCCTCCCCGTTGCACCTCTGAGTCCAACACAGGCGTCTTTGTACTCGCTCCACCATCAGTGACTATCCATCACAGACTAACCTGACAGCCCACCGCAGCCCTGCGCCAAGCTGCGACTGTGCACTCTGCCTCAACCCCACACCCGAGGCCAAAACGCAGGACGAGACCACTGCCCACCACCCACGCTTGCCAAACCACTGCTCTGGTGTATGGTTCCAGAGCAGAAGGTCCACAGTCCTTATCAAGTAATTCATTTTACAATAAGTTAGATAATTTGACTAATTTTTCAATAAGACATTATTTTTGTTTTAAACATCAGTGGTATTGTAACTTCACCATTAATGACCTAAATGAGAAGAATTAGAATTCAAATGATAAGAAAATATATAGAGAGATAATGCTATAGATATGGGTAAAGACTATGATTAGGTGAATAGTAAATAACAATAGTAACTAGACTGTAATTGAAGAATAGAGAAATGTAAAGTGACTTTTTATTGGAAGTGACTATCATCATCCCTCAGAAAACTGATCCAGACAGCGTGATGTATATTTGTCTCACTTGTGAGCACTTGTGGTGGGATTTGATATGATATATTTGGGCTTCCACTGCACCTGCATTCAACGAAGCACCGATTAAGAATTCCATTAAGACGTGAGAGCTCTCCGAGAGGCACAGCCGATATTTCAACTTGTGAGAGCAGGAAAAGCACAAGTGCAATCAATCAGAATGATAACAGCTCTGCTGCATTTAGGTGTGCCACTGAACTACCCCCTTGAGCCCATGTGCACAGAGAAAAGAAATGGAAAAGCGGGCATCATTGCTGTTACTAATCACACCAGTGCTTTTTCTATGTCAAGATGTCTGCTATGAAACACACCTGTCAACATGTCCTTCAAAACATTTTACAAACGTTCTTCAATAGTATGCTGCTTAATGAGTTGTCATAGATGCCTTATTAAATAAACAAAGAGACAGGTCTCTGAGAGACAACATTTAAATTAGAATTACATTGTTTCACCCACATTATGCCTGCATTGGTGTATGTTTTATGATAAAAGTCAGCTGCGACTAGGAAGCTGGGCTGGCACTCACTGTGTCCAGTGTAAGGTAACTTTCGATCACACAGCCCTCTTGCTGTGTTGATCTCATTTTAATACCATATTCACTAAACAATGATGGTGATGTGAACCTTGTGGCCACAGTTGGAAATCCTGGAAATGGATAAAAAGGGCAGTAAAAATAAATCCAGTTTTAATTCACAAACTGATTGATCATGGAAAAGCATTTTCTTCTTATATATTATATATTACCAAGCTAACAGTATGTATTGATGCATTTATGAATCTAATAATCTTTTACTGCATTTTCTTTATTTTGGGACTGACCAATTTAAAATGATCTTGGGGGTGACAGATGAAAGTAAAGGTATTCATGGAAAGGGAAAGGACAACATGTGACAAATGTCCCAGGCTTGGCTTTATGCGTCACTGGCAGTGGAATGCACTTGTCACGAGCATGCCCCCCGTAAGTTTTATGTAGTCTGGCCACAAAACAGAGCAATCCCCCCTGTCTCCAGCAAACATGTTCTGCCAGATATGAGTATTGCTGCAATTAACCTATGGTAGTGATACAGTATGGGATACACAGGGATGTAACACATCTCTCACTATGCCTGCAATTCCAGGCCGCCTCTCGGCTAACAGAAGTGTGTGTGTTTTGGCCGGTTGTCCATGCAAGCGGAAAGCCAGTCTGAATTAACTGGTGAGCAATGAGGTGAGACATGTCCTGGAAGGATTAACACCCGGTGGCTAGGCTAACACTTTGACTGCCTGGAAGAGGTCAGGACAGCGGAAGCTACCTCCGCACTCTCACTATTGTCTTTTGATTTCTGAGAAGGAACGGGAGCCGGTGTCAACTTGGTGTTTGACTCACTTTACTGCACTCTGTCCGTTTCTGCGCAGGCCTGTCTGGCTCTGAGTTTAGTGCAGCTCAGAAGGTCACTTGCATCACCCTGTGCAATCATCTTAGAAGGAAAGTTAGCAGATATGAATGTGGTTACGTAAAACCACGACTCACCGACAATGGCAGGAGCTTTTACTGTATGTCATCTGAGCTTCGACTTATTTAGCCTTCGACCTAATTGATCAGTCTGAACCTTCAGCAGCAGTGTTTATCTGTGACCTAGTTTTGAGTAAACAACAATCTCTGGCCTCATTTCCATCCCATCAAGAACCAGAAGTCAAACAACTTCTTGTCATTGCGTATCATTGGTTCCTAGTAGAAGTGACAGCTGTCTCCAGACCCCCCCTCACCCATCCACCAATGGCAGGCGACATGTATGGTGTCATGGAGGGAGACGTGAGTCTGGGATTAGCTCATTAAGACGGACATCTTTGATCTGAGGTTATCTCTCCCATTTCCACAGGAACTTGATCATAACCTGGCCTCTTAAGACACAGGAGCGCGCAGATCAACAAAGGGGCACCTACTCACACAAACATGCACCCACATACACACACACACACACACACACACACACACACAAACGGGTCTGCTCTTTGTGCCTGAAAGCCCCAGAGAGCAGGGACCAACAGAGATGTGAAGTGTAGATGTGCAGCAACAGCTAAACGTCGGGTCAGGTTTCTGGGGGCTCGTGCTAAATTTAACCCTGTGATCCTGCAGCAGGCAGAGGGGTTTAAATGCCAGCCTACAGTTGCTCCACACCAGTTGTTCTCCACACGTCTTCCACTCATCACAAACTCAGGCAGGGGACGAAGACAGGCGCACACCACATACGTACACTCCGACACACGCGCTCCGGCTCGCAGGACCGAAGACCACGTACAGTAGAGCAGTTCCAGGGGAAGTAGGGATCTTTGTCCCCTCAAATCCAGACCACAGCGTTGTCCAGTATGGAGCTTTTTGAGACCAACCCTTATTTCTTTCCTGACCAACGCTTCTATGAAGGAGGGGACAGCTATTTCCCCTCTCGCCTGCCCGGTGGGTACGACCAAGCCGGCTACCAGGACAGGAACTCCATGATGGGCTTGTGCGGGAGTCTGTCTGGGGGTACTAGTGTCGGGGTCACAGGGACAGAGGACAAAGCCTCTCCGTCCAGTCTGTCACCTCACTCAGAGCCCCACTGCCCAGGCCAGTGCCTGCCCTGGGCCTGTAAGCTATGCAAAAGGAAGACAGTGACCATGGACCGTCGGAGAGCGGCCACACTGAGGGAGAAGAGGCGTCTGAAGAAGGTGAATGAGGCCTTCGATGCCCTGAAGAGGAGCACCTTGATGAACCCCAACCAGAGGCTGCCCAAGGTGGAGATCTTGCGGAGTGCCATCCAGTATATAGAAAGGCTCCAGGCCCTGGTGTCCTCCCTCAACCAGCAGGACACTGAGACGGGACAGCAGGGACTGCATTACCGACCCAGCCCGGCCCAGCCCAGAGTGAGTAGGACAGAAGAGGGTTGAGAAGCAGAAGGTCAAGACATGATGCACTAGATGGAAAGTGACAGGAGATGTTGAGACAAAAATTTTAAGATGGAGTAAATAAAGAAAAACAGCAGATAAGCAAATATTGGAAAAATGTTCTTGACAGTGCGTGGCTTTGATGTACAGACATGCTCTGAAGCCTGCTTTGGAATTGATCACTGGGAACGCGTTTTGAGATTTCAGTTGAGGAGATAAACAGGTGTATTTGTTATCTGCATCTGTGTGTCTTGCAGTCGTTTTCAGAGATGTTTTAGGAGCCAGTTTTCAGCTCAGTAATGTTTTGTATTTGCCCATCTGATGGTTCAGTGAGACATCAAACATAACAAACTGATGAAACAGGCGCCAAAATCTAGCAAACACCATCAGCAGCTTCTACTGTCAAACATCAAATCTATAGATCTCTTATATTATTTCCATCTGTATTTTCTGATGGTACAGTCTTATTTGTCTTGTTGAGATTGTGTTACTCATGTGATTTGGTGTCTGAGGGGTCACAGGATGTATCATTGGTGGTGGAGGTGGTGGTGGTGTTGGTGTGTGTGTGTGTGGTATTACACTGCACTGTAGTGTGTGTTGTGTCTATGTGGGGCAGGGTGTGCCATGTCATAACACAGAGTGACTGACAGCAACTTCTGTGTGTGCATCTCCATGGTAACAGGTGTCGTCGTCAAGTGAGCCCAGTTCAGGCAGCACCTGCTGCAGCAGCCCAGAGTGGAGCAGCACTCCAGAGCAGTGCACGCAGAGCTACAGCAGCGAGGGTAAGTGCAGTTCACACGTGGCCTTGTTAGACAGCACAGAGTGGTCCGCTCATGATCAGACACTGAACGCGTGACTGGGTCTCTCTGCAGATCTTCTGAGTGCTGCTGACTCCCCAGAACAGGGGAACATGCGCGCGCTGACCTCCATCGTGGATGGCATCTCTGCACCAGACGGAGCTGTGGCCTTTCCTGTGGACATTCCCAAATAGACCCTCCTCACACCGTACAGGCGCAGAAAGATCCACAAACAGAAAAGCAAATTTACAATTGACACGGAGGCTGACAAAGCAATCCCAAATTCCAATTTAATTTATTTTTTAGCTCTACTGATCTGAGTGTTCTGTCTTATGCTAAATTTTAAAAAAATTGCAATTTGTCAGGATTGTAACTCTGCTGATCTATGGGTGTGCTAACCAAACTGAATCCTGTTCACAAGGAGGCCTTGTTCCTTTTATTCCCTGCCTTATCCTGAGGTCCAGACCTGCCTGTCAGATCCACAGGAACTTTGTCGATTTTGCTGCATGAACCCAACACCAAGTGACTAGGGAGGATCTCTAACATGTCTCCTGTATGATGGAGCTACAGAGGTATAACAAAACCTGGTTTTCGTCCTTACTTAATTTAAGTTTTCCTCTTTTCGAAACCTTTCCCTGATTTTTCATTCTTTTTGTGTGTGTTTTTATGCTTAAAGAAACATGTGTTTATTTGTGGGGCCAATATGTACCATGGCAGTTTTGACCAAGATCTGCTTAATTTAAACTGGTGATGAATGCTAGTGATGTAAATACGTTCCCTTTTTCTACAGAGTGGTTTTGCCATTTTATTTTTTATTTTTTGCTAACTTATTTTTGACTTTTATAACTAAGATTGTTGTGTATTTGTAGATGTTCCAGAAAGTGATATTTTCTGTCCAATTCTTGCAATAAAGACCATTTTCAATATATTGCCTATTGCTGACAGACTGACTAAAGGGAGACACTTCAGCTGTGATAAGTTCAAAAGGAAAAAAAAACCCCATCAAAACATTTTTTAAAAAACAGCTTTACTTATGTCTATATAGTGTCATAAATACAGTACATTATTTTAAATAGCCAAATAATAAAATCTTGATTTGTCAGCATTGTTTCACACCTGGAATAAAGACACAGTACTCATAGCTGCCACATAGCACATTACACCTTTTAGACACCTTGGAAAAACTGTAAAATAAAAAAAAATAATAAAAAAAAGATTGTACACCATCCAGCACTTCACTGGTTCATATGCTGTGTTCTCATTGGATGAGGAGTTGTTCAGCCAAGCATACTGACTGCTCACTGGCACGTCTCCATGGCAACTAAATGGGAGGTGACGGGACGGGATTAGACGAGTCCGTCACTTTGAGCAGTTTAACGTGGATGTCATTGGCTGATGTTGAGCAGCAGTTTACAGTTTCATTTGAGAGAAAAGTAAGGAATCCATAGAGAGGAGCTACGGCGTTCGCCCCACGCAGCCACAAAGCAGAGTCACGGTCACGTGGCTGGGCTGGGCTCGCACATAACCCTCTCTACAAGTCTTAAGCAGAGAGACTCATTCATCCACGCACACAGGCACACGCATACTCTTCATATTAAAGGATTCTCTCTATTCTAGGCTACATAGTGTCATACAGAAGGCGAGAGAGGCGGAGAGAGGAGAGGTAACAGCTACATAGTGTGTCGGGGGGGGCAAAGAGAGAAGTCTGAAATTGGACCCATGAACCTGTGAAGAGTCCTTGTAGAAACACACTGCCCTCCTCTGTGAGTCCCTTCCACTAACGATTCACACACTTACACACTTAGCATATGGCAAAAGACACACAAAGGTCTGACACAGAGAGAGAGAAAGAAAGAGAAAGAGAGAGAGAACAGTCACTATCGAATACAGGGCATTGGGTTTCATACAGCAATTATATTATTTTCCATATATATTTCCAATATATATATATATATATATTATTTCTATAAAAAACATAAGTCATCCATTTTATGTACAGAGACGATAAATGAGTAATACCTTGCATAACCGGTAGAGGGGCAATGTGCAGTGGGATCTGCCATTTATACAAGTATACATCATTCCCAAGTCCAAATCAACAGCTTGTCACTTTAAATCTTTTTTTACACTAACCAACTCTTGTCTTTCCTGGGATGCGATGACACAGCAAAATTGGTTTGGATTTGGCCATGTTGAGTCGAATGGAATCAGGACGAGAACCCACAGCTGAGACCAGGGGAGCAGGAACACAACACCGCAACAACAAGGCTACTGGGAGCACTGGGGTAAACTGGGAGAGACCGGGATGAGTCTCCTTTACAGCAGCGAGCGCAGCCAATGAGCACTCTCAAGAGTTCAAAGGTCAGAGTTGGCCTTTGTATTGCACGTGTCCGTAGGAGAGATGAGAGGTGAAAGGTGGGAGGTGAGGCTGGGCAACAAAGGGGTGAAGACCCTCCCCCCCTCCCCCCCAGTGGCACCCAGGTCTTCCTCTCGAGATTTGGCATATCACTCTCAAAAGGCCGCAAGCATGTGTCCGTATAGGTAATGAGAATGCACTGGAGAAGGGAAAAAAGCAAGACAGGAAAGACTCAGTAAATATTCGCTTTTGGGTCAGTGATTCCCTGGCTCCCCTAGTCCATGTGTCAAAGTGTCTTCAGGGAGGACTGAACCCCATATTGTCAGAAAACAGCTGGGCACTGTAGTTTACCCAGACAGAAGCAAATGCTTTTGTTGGGGGCTATTTTCTGATTTTTTAAAATTCTATTTTTGTGCCAATGAGTAGTATGACAGTGTATGTAGGATTAAAAACTACAGTATTCATGGTAATGATGGAGCATTTCAACCAGTGTAACATTGTGGTTCATTGATTTGTTTTTAATAGTTTTTGGACAATAATGCAGCTCTATGGCATAGACGAAAAAGAAACATTAGGTTTTGGCCACACAGACGATTCATCTTATAACATGACTTTATTAGTGGCCTTAGTCTTGGCACTGGCACTTCGGCCTGATATTGCAAAGGCAGTACCTTGTGTCATGCCACGCAGCTGGGCAATGCTGGTTAAAAGCACACCAACCTGTAAGATGAGCAGTTTCAGGTAGTGTCTCATTAGCTTACCTGTTAGCATTAGCGCTCCTGTTAGTAAGCAGAGAGTAGTTAGCATGAATAAGTCCGCACGGCCGAGGGGTCGAGTCTCGGGGGCGCCGGGGGAGGAGCTTGAGAGGATGTGGCGCAGACAACGGTGGACACAGGAGAACAGAGAAGACACAGCGTGCAGTTAGGCAGTCAGGACGAGCAGTGAGACTGGTAAGCAGAAAAATACATCGGCTGAGGTGGAATAGTTTGCTTAGCACTGTAACACACCTTCAGGCTGGAGCTGTTTCTTCGGCCCCATATTCACAGAGGGCGGCACGGACATGGAGAGCATACGGAAGCCGGCAGGCAGTGTTTCCATGGAGCCCGCCATCATCCCCAGCCCCGCCCCTCCCTCACGTGCCCGAAACCTCTTTCGCCATGATGGCGAGCGTCGAAAAGACTTGTCGTCCCCACTCTGCAGGGACACAGGGAAAAGCGAGTTTGGACAATTGGCCCTTTTTCTGCAATATTGTATTTGGTCAAAGCAGCACTTTGATAGGTCACCTCCTCTAGGCGACGGTCGGTCCCCAGGGCTAACAGGTTGTTGAACTCCCTCTCCAGAACCTGCCGTGCCTGAAAAAGACAGTGCAGACAGCCTCTGTGAGCAAGAGACACAGTGACGATGTGAATAAACCAATGAAAAGCTGTTGAAATACCTGTGAAATTTTTAACTGAACTGCCAGAAACATTCACCGGGTAAACTTGGCATTTTTATGAACACATCTCAACAGATGTTTTGTTTCATGATCAGTGAGGATTGTCCACAAAATGGACTAAACACCCGCCAAAAAGTGGCTCACACAACACTTAATGTCTTACTCCCATAGAAATCAGTGCATGCTGAGAGTAGACAGTGCTCTCCTCTATCACCTGTGTGTTCTGCATAGGGATCTGCAGGATGAGCGCTAGGCTGCTGTAGTCGAAGGTTTCGTCCAGGGCGATTAACGCCCCATGAACGCCACTCTCCAACAGGTTGCCACTATACTCCCTCAGACCAATGGACTGGACCCAGTGGATCACTTGCTCGTTGGTCCACACCAGCACATCTAAAATGAAAGATTGTGGTTCAGATTTGATTTACTGTTGCACAATATCATGGACAGTGACAGAATAGAGCATTAACAGCAAATAGAAGCATTGACTGATGAAGAGAAAGAGAACTAGAGGGAGAAAGAGAGCGAGAGAGAGAGAGATAAAGAGATAATGTGCATGTGCACGTGGTGTCAACTCACTGGCACACTCCCTTTGTTCATTTAAAGCACAGCTGTCAGCCAGCTTTCCAAGTTGGAACAGGCGGTGTGTGTGCGTGTGTGTGTGTGTGTGTGTGTGTGTGCATGTGGGCATGTGTGTAAACAGGGCAGGATTGTGATTTGACATGACAGCTGAGTCAAGTTCATGTGCAGAACTCAAGGTCAAAA
Organism: Psettodes erumei; assembly: GCA_016785225.1. Classification (NCBI taxonomy): domain Eukaryota; kingdom Metazoa; phylum Chordata; class Actinopteri; order Pleuronectiformes; family Psettodidae; genus Psettodes; species Psettodes erumei. Next base: position 2,849,101 of record JAFBJZ010000666.1, on the reverse strand, counting down.
GGGCGAGAGGACTGGCTAGATCTAAGTGTGTGTGTGTGTGGACTACTCTTGGTATGTGAAGCTTTGGATCATAAGATTGTAGGCGTGCTTCAGTTAGCTTTTTGACAGTCTAAGGTGCAGCTGTTTCAAAGCTCAGGGCAAATTAACAGTTTCAGGCACATCCACTAGGTGGTACTCTGGCCTGATGTGCCTGAGCCTTCGAATGTATTAAAATCTGTGTTTTGCTTTTTGTTTGCGTATGTACAGGTGTGTGTAAGGTACCTTTCATGTCGTGTTGGCTGTCCTCTCTCCGGCGCTCCAGGTCTTTCCTGTCATAATTGAGTCTCTTCAAGCACATAATCCCATACTGCAGACTAGCCCTGGTACAACACACACGGACACACACACACACACACACACACAGAAAAGGATAGGCACATATGCATCATTAGCCTCCTCATCTCCATTGCTAATGTATCCAGTTAGCAGATGAAAGCCGAGGCTGATCACACAGCAGCTATGCTAATCAACGTGGGCACAGACCTATGGAAGCTGTCCACCATCTTGAGGTGGCTCCTCAGGTCCTTCTTGGTCAGGTGGTCCAGCATGCGCGCGTCCACCAGACACTCCATGAAGTAGGAGCGGTACTGAGGCAGACCAAGACTGGGAAGCCACTCGTTCCCTATCCACTCATGATTCATGTCTCCGTACGCCAGAGTCTACGCAAGAGGAGTGCATGATGTTGTGAATTTGTGCAACAGAAAAAAGAGAGAGACTGCCCCCCTGTCTACATGCGTGCATGGTTGTGCGACTGCTATATGTGAAAAAAACCCCAATATGCTTAGGTGCCAAAAGCTTTGAGACTAAAGACTTAACTCCTGACTCTCCATAGAAAGACTCTTGGTTTTTCATTTGGACTCTGTTTTGTGTTCATTTCCTGTTTTATTTTGGTAATGATTTCCTAGTTTGTCATATCTAACTATACTTCCTGTGGTTGATTGCCTGCCCCGCCCTGATATGTTCCACCTTTGTGTGATTATCCCTACCTCCCTGGTATAGTCATGGTCGTTGTTTTGTTTGTTGTGTTGTCAATGGTTTTGCTCCATTTTTTTGCTTGCTGTTGTTCTGCACTGCTGTTTTGTTTCTGTCTTCTTGTTACCACCAGTAAGTTTCGGGTTTTGGGGGTTTCTGCCTGGCTGTTGTTTAATAAAATTCAAATTCCCTGCACCACACCTTGTCGCCTCTCTGCATTTGGGTCCACTTCCTTGTGCTTTTGTGACAACAACATTATGCATGCCAGCTCACTGTCATTACTTACTGGCACACTAAATGGAACTGAGCCACCCTTAATGTTATTAGTTACACCTGTGATGTTCCTGCCATGACAAATCAAAATGTCTGAGGTTAGAAAAAATCTGTAAAAAGTACACTTTGTTTGTTGGCCTGATCCGAAAAGCTTAAACGTGTATAGCACCACAGGTGCCACTTAGTTATTCTGTGGGATTAGAGCTGTGCTCAGCTTGATGCTGGTTAGAGTTCAGCAGGGAATTACAATAGGTCAACCTCAATGTCCGAATGGGTCTTTTTCACAGCAGACATATCTTGAAATGTCAACACAGGTATTGAAATAAATAAAGTGAATGATAGCTGAATTCCATTTAGTTGCTTCAGTTTGAGCCACTGCTAATGTTATGAGTAAAACCTATGCTTTGTCCTGCTGTGACCAGTCAAAAAGGTCAGCTGTGAAAAAGACAAAATGAAGGCATTAGTTGTTGTGCCCTAAAAAGATGCAACAACAGCTAACAGGAGAGCCAGGGAGACATCCATTAAGCCCAGCCTGAGGTCTAAGCAGGCAAACTAAATGGATGGGCCATGACTGTGTGGGAGTGTTAAGAAATATAGCTCCCCATGGCTTTGAAAATGTGCATATGTCTAAGATAATGGTGAATGCAAAGAAAATGATCATCATTTATTTTGGTTACGGGGTCATTTCACTTAGATTAAGGAGACATATTTTTCCTCTCACGCTTACTGGTACCTTGCCATACAGATAATTTTATTTTAATGTGTCGCAGTAATGAGATACTGGCCTCTGAGTTTTCTGTTGGCAGCCCCCATGTGATGAAAGTGAGTGGGGTATCATTTTTTGTGCTCAAACTATGGAAAAATAATCCCTGAAAACTCAACTGCTACACATTTTATCTAAAAGAATGTCACAGTCGCTCTTTTCCCCTGCAAGAAAGGCCTTTGTTAATGCCAAGTCTCGTATCGTGTTCCATCTGAGCACAGAATGTAATGCTCAAGGTGATTACGATGCCCTTCAAATACGTGTGTGGGTGTGTGTTGGTGAAGGGCACGGGCACAGTTTCAGTGTGTGTGTGCAGACAGATGTTAGCAGACCAGCGGCCTCACCTGTGCCCAGCTGCCCTCCTCATTCTCCTAGGTGGCAGCATGGTAGAGACAATATACAACATTACAAAGGCCAATTGGCACATTCAAACACATACAGTTTGCGCAGCTATCCTTATTAGGGCATTGCAATGACTTCCATTCCTTGTGGACAGACTTATCTTGAATTTGACTGTAATGTAACCTTAATTCACACCTTAACCAGTACCTCAGAAATGACATTTTGACTCATTAGGACCGGGCTTTAGTCCGCATGAGGCCTGCTGATCCCGACAAGGTTAGTGTTTGTACCAGAAATGGTCCCAGCGAGGTAACAAAAAAGCATATACACTCACGCGCACGCACGCGCACACACACAGCAAAGCTCATTTGCTTTTACCCCTGCAGTTAACCTTGAATCACATCAGTTGATTGTAAGTACACAACAACACTCATGTTTAATTGAGTTTTCCGTGGCAGCACAGATCACATGACCACAGGTTACATCCCTTACATCCCACACCCACACACAAATAACAGCACAAGCCAAAAATGCATTAGCGTGTGATGCGGTGGGTACTTAAAGGGGTCTTGTGAGGGAGGACGTGTGTGTGTGTGTGTTGCAGTGGGGACAGTGTGAGAGTGAGAGAGTGCTAAGTGGGGGACAAAGGGGAGAGGAGCACCCAGATGGTACTGACCGCTTTAGTGGAGGAAGCCAGGTTCTCCATCTCTTCATGAGTCACCCACACATTTCCGGAGGACTGCACAGAGGATGAAAACACACACAAATACATACATACACACACACACGAAAACACAACCAAGCACGCACTCATGTATGTTTTCACACATACAGACCCCCACGCACGCACACAGACAAACATTGTGTTGACTGATGCCAAGGGAGGGAGTGTATTTCAGGCAGGTAGATTGTAGCTATATCTGGCACTATTTTCCCACATAAACCCCATGCAATTTATAGCAGCAGAAAGGGACAAGTCAACCCAGTCAAAGGCAGAATCTAGCCTCTACTGTGTTCCGAGCAGAAGAACAAAAAAAGTGTGACTGGTCACCTCAGGGTGCAGAGTGAAGGTTTAGCCGAACTGTGGAAAAGTTTTTAGGTGTGGTTAACTGTTGTGTATGGTAATGTGTTCATGTTTTCATTTGCTACGTGTGCATGCACATTCATATGCATGAAAAAGCAGCGCGTGTTGTCATATTTCTTTTACCGTTCTGGAGGTGAGTGGTGCAGAGGGGCTGGTGAGGGAGACCATCTCCTGGATGGCCAAGCGGAGTTTGAGTCGGTGCAGAGGGTTGCTGATGCCGATCTCCCTCTGGATCTCTGTGTCGGACAGAGCTGACATGATTGCTCCGCTCTTCACGTTGGCACGGCAGGCTGCCACATACCAGGCTGGCATACCCACCCACAGCTGGCGAGAGTCATCAAGATATTCAACGTCACCACCATTGTCACCATAAAAGGTCAGATAGAAGGGGAAGGGTGTGCAGATCAGGCTGTTATGGTCAGTCTGGTATTTTATATCACTGTATTCCCTTTTGTATCAGATGTAGTAGCAGCCTCACATAAGGACAGGACTTTTATGGTTGGTAGATGTAAAAGCAGATTAGTGGAATACCTCTAGCCAAGAGACAACAGTAGGGCCGTCCCACTGGGCAAATGGCAGACCTCTTTTCCTGGCATCTTCTAAGAGATCGTGTCTAAAGAGGGAATTGAAATCAAAGGCAGCATGAGAAGAGAAATACCAAAGTGAAAGCGAGTTAAGTAACTAAAATGATAGGAAAGAGAGAAAACACACACACACACAAAGACAGTGAAACAATGGATGCTTTTACTTTTTCTTCATCCTGCGGTCCCTCTCAGCCTGAGTGCCCAGTTTTCCCAGAGTCATAGTGTCACCGATGCCCATCTCAAAGTCTGAAATACAGCAGGGTTAATCTCTGTGAATCACACACAATCTCGCATAGTGTGCATAAGTCTTGTACCATATTACATCTTCTGCAGAGATTTAAGAGTACCTGATAAGGCCGGTAGGGGCTGTCCATCCCTACCCAATGTCTGGTCCATTCGACCCTTCTCCTTCTTCCCAAACAATCGGCCAATAGATGACTTGATGCCTTTCTTCTGCTTGCTGCAACCAAATGAAACATTGCGATGGGTTAGCAGGAACAAATTGTGTGACGCTGAATTGCATTGTGCTGAAATGATATACAAATGTCAGCTCTTTATTATGTTTTGTGAGTATGTCCAGCAGAAACATCCATAGTTGAGTTGAAGTGGACCTTATAACTATCCTGAATCAAACCGTGTTGTGACTCTGCCTTACTATCTACCGAAATGTCTGCATGTGTCAGGCAATATCTTTTACTGGGGTACAGCACACAATATAATTGAAAAGCCGATTGAGCGTTCCTTCTGTCAGTACCCATGGTTACAGCATTTTCTTGTGCATGGTGGACACCTGTGGGTTTGTTCCAAAACTTAACAAAATGTACCTGCGGAGTTAGTGGGGAGGGATCAATTTGGGAAAGAGCTTTTATCTTTGTGTATTTTTACCCTCGACCGTCCTCCAGACTGCCTGTGAACTGGGCAAAATTGGTTTCCAGCCGTAAACTGCGGGGGGAAGAGGGAGGCGACGTCTCACACTTGATAGTAGCTTTGTCCACCTCCACTGGAGACTGGAAGAGTCACAAAAGCAGCTTAGTCACAAGAGCCATGGTCAGACAAAAAAAAGCAATACAATTTTACTTTGCAAACTTACTGCTACTTTCCTGCGGTGTTTCCTCAAGTCACTCGGCTGCAAAAGAAAACAACACATCTTATAAACGAGAGCGTGCAGTTTCGTCCAATAGCGCAATTAACTTCTTGTTATATGAGAGTGTGTGTATGTGTGTTTTATTGTTGATGTGTGCTCTGACCAGAGTCATGATGCCTAGATGGTGGCTGGCGTTGCGTCCGTGGTGTTTAGGTGTGGAGTGACCACTGGTGGGTGGGGAGGAGGAGGATGCCAGGGACTGGGCAGTAGCCGAGGTCGGCAAGGCCCGGGGTCGGAGCGTCACGTTGAGTCCGTCCATGCTGCCGCTGTTCACGCGGGACTCTATCTCATCAGAGCGCAGGTCTGCTGACTCTCTCTCCACCTGGATCATCCTGCACAGACAAACATGTGCTACATTAGGCATATATAATAATCATTGTACCTTAATTAACATATCCACCCTTTGTTTCTGTAGTATTAGATGAAACAATTAGTATACCATAATAGTCATCATATTTTCTTTTAATTCCTTTGTTTTCTACAAGTAGAAATCAATTTGGTTACATATTTATTTACAATACTTAAAAAATGCAGTAATTGATTTAACTATACATCATGTACAATTAAGATTCAACTGATTTTAGGGAGTGTGGCAGCAGAAACAACAGCTATTTTACTTTTCCTCTCCAGAAGCATATTCTGAGGTACCACATGAGGACCTAGAGTCCTGAATATGGTGATATACAGTGTCTTCCTTCAGAAGAAAAAGAACTGAAACACAGCGCGTGTTATCAGCGCTACATGTTATCATCTCTGTATCTAATGCCACTGTTCTGGTGCATCCTGTCTGGCCACAGGCCTTCATGCATTGCCTTAACCAGATGAAGCAACGGCACCTTTATTTGCTGTAGTATCTTCAAAATGTTCCTGTTCTTGTAATTATTTGTTATATTATCTTCAATACATTGCTCCATCTTATCTAAATCCTGTTTCTTGCTGCTGCACTGACCCAATTTCCTCCGTCAGGATCATGAAACTGTCATGTGCTGTAATCTAATATGCTTCCGATTTGTCACCTTATCTCTTCGTTGATAGCATCGAGCTGCTCCTGCAGCATGAGAGCGAGAGTCTGGGCATCCGATTGGCCGCTTGGGGAAAGCAGGGCAGAGCTAACATCGTCATCCAGGTCTGACTCTGCCTCGATGTCGCTGCCAAGGAGGTGACTGACGCTGCCACGGAGAGACGGGTAGTCCTGTTCACACACCGCGCACACCTGAACACGACAAACGCACAAATTAAGGTACCTGCGGCATGTACTGCATGGTTGAATCCTGATCAAATGCACGGAGGTGACAATACAACATGACACTTGTGGAAGTATGTGGTCAGTTATGAGGAGAAAATGGATGAACAGGAAACTTACATCAGACAGCATGTCCATGGCAGCAGGTGAGAGAGACAGAAAGACAGAGAGGTTAGTAAAGAATGGTAAGTTGGGCATACACCTGCCGAGCACTGACACTTATTAGCAAAGCAGACATGGATAGAGCACTGGTAAGAAGCTGTATGTGGTTATAAGACTGTGACACATGACCATTGGATCTGTAATCCTCCTGCTTAGTGTAGTGTGTGAAGAACTGTGGGCTTGTTTTGACCTGGTGAAGACATTATCAGCACCTTGTTGGGGTCATCTCGTAGTGCTGACAGTCTGCCCTTCTGTGCCCGCCTGATCACCGTTGTGCTGTAGTGGGCGTCTTGGCCCTCCACCACAGAGAAGCGAAGGTCACTGGAACTGCCCAGGTGAGACCTAGGGTTCATAGACCAGATTACCATCAGAAATGAATAAAGCAGGGTGTTAAAGCGTGAGTTTGAGAGAGCGCGTGTTGAGGATGGATGTCCGTGTGTACCGTGGATGAGTTCCATCTCCAAAAACGCCACTGCGGCGTTTCAAATGGTCAATCTCATTTCTCAACTTCTCGATTTCTCCAATCAGCCGTTCCTGAGGGTGAGAGGGTAAAAGTTATTATTTCCCTCTCAAAAAAATGTTTTTACTGTATTTATATTCTACCACAGATTATGGGACGTATTTTGGTCGTGAGGTGAGGGGAGGGGATTTGTTTGCTGACCCTTGTGTGGTGAAATTCTTCAAGCTGCTTCTGGCAGTTCTCGAGGTCCTGAATGAGGGAGTTCTGGACAGAAAAAGTCATGAAAACCTGTCAGAACAAATCAGTGGTCCAAGCAGATCATGTGTTATGCTGCTGTATATGTTCATTTGTTCCGAGAGGCAATAACAACAGCGATACGAGCTGCTAAGATTGATGTGTGCATGTGTTTGTGGATATGTGTAGGCCTTGCCTTGTCCTCCAGGGCAGCCATGCGTTCTTTCAAATGGAGCTGCAGTCTTTCATTGGACTCAGTAAGCAGACGATCCACCGTATCAGATAAACGCTTGTTGTGCTCCTCGTTCATTTTCTCCCTTTGACGGGCCTGATGAACGGAGAGAGAGCAAACCAGACGGGTGGTGGAATGACATTATGAAATTTTCTCTTTGACACAGACTCTTTTTCCTTTATGCAGCTAATCAAAGATCTCTGCATGGATTAAAGGATGAAGTGTGTATTTAGCCCAAGATCACCAGCTGGCAGACATAGGCCTTCTTGGCCGACAATGTATCTTGCAGCCAGAGTGATTTAATTACAGTCATTTATATGACGATGAAAAAGGGTTCAACGCCTTCTCTTAAATAGCTGTGCGTAATATGTATTCTATAGTAATTTGATTACGGTAAATTAACACAGACACACACAAACACACGTCTGCACCCTCAGAGCGCCCCCTCAACTAAATATAGTTGTGAGATCACACCGAGAGAAAGAGAAATTAGCCTTGCGTGAATTATTCAGAGTCTAAAGATAGCAGCCAATCAGTCTTGAGGGGGAAGGGGTGTGTGTGCGTGTGTGTTGCAGCAAGATATTTGGATTTGGTTCAAATTCATGCAACGATGCACCAGGAAAATAGAGAGCTCTTCATATGTGTGTCTGTTGTGCGTGTACGAGGTGTATGCATGAGGGAGCATACAGCCAAGGCGTCCAACTAATCTGAAGCATCATTGGTCTGCACATACACACACACAGACATCATAGTGAGAGGTCAGAGAGACCCTGCAGGGCTGGTACACACGCACACACACACACACACACACACACACACACACACACACACACACACACACCCTTCCTAGCTCTTGGTTCTTCTCCTCCAGTTGTGATTCCAGCTGTCTGAGCCGCTCCTCCACGTTGCCATGGCGCTCCTCAGCCTGCAGGGGGAGACACTTACATATAAGTACACAGTAACTGCCCCCATACAGTACACACTGCCTATATTCATATGTCCACCTGCTTCTATTCATTTTTGTGATGCTCATTTTATTTTATCAGTATCCTCTGCTACTGTCTACAGTCAGTGTGCAAGTGTGTGTGTGTGTGTGTGTGTGTGTGTGTGTGTGTGTGTGTTGGAGAGCGCTGCCACTCTCTGTGCCAGTTCAGCTTCCACCTCTGGCAGAGTCTCAGCCTTCCTCATGGTCTGAGCCAGTCTCTGCTCTGCCATCTCCAGCATCTCCTGCAGCTGGCGCACCTTCTCTTCACTCTGTCACACACACACACACACACACACGTGCGCGCGCACGCACAGATGCACAGACACACAGACGTACAGACACACAAGTTAAGCAGAGGGTCATTAGTGAGATCACAAGAGAGGTGTAACCAGTGTAGTGCAGCCAACAAGAAGCTAGACAAGACACACGGGCCCAAATGGAGCATGTTGCAGGTACTTCCCGTGTGGCGCTGAACTCAGATTCACCCTGAACTACACGTGAACCTCTGACGGGGATGTTTTTATTGCTCACTCACTCTCCCAGTGACTGTAATGTTCTTTAGAACCTTAAATACATTGTCACACTTGTTTCATTCATTGATTTTCAAATTTTATTACCATCTCAGCTTCATTGTGGATGACATGGTTAAGGCATAAAATATTAAGTGTTGCACCACAGAAAGAGAGAGAGAGAGAGAGAGCGCATATTAGCCTGAATCCAAAACTCCTTTGTCACCTTGCATCAAGATAAATGTGCCATTTTTGGGGTCACGTAACAACACATTAGGATTGTAAAACAGTCAAGGTAACCTGAAAATTGCAGAATAATTGCACCACACATTCAGACATACTGATTCATGCCTTATATCTGGGTTCATTCACTGATTTGTGACAAGGCAATATCTGTTTGTCACTTTTGTTTTCGCAGAACCTTTGCTTAAATCCTATTTGTGTTCTTAAATTAGTTCAAGATAACAGGATGTGACATCAGAAAAAGCAGCCACCATCTATTTGAAGTTCAGTTCATTCAACAGTTATTTCTGAATGACAGGTTAGTGCTGTGATTGATAATTATGCAGTCAGGAAGAGGGTTTATTATGTACAGTTATCTTTTAAACTCATCTATTGCTTTTGTGTGTGTGTGTGTGTGTGTGTGTACTACCTGTCGGTGCAGGGAGTCCTTGTTGGCCAGTTCATTCTCCAATTTGTCGTTGAGGTCATGGATGTGGGTGGTCTCCCGCTGGGCAGCCAGGTAACGTTTCTCTAATGTTGTTATCCTCTCCTCCATGTCCTCTCGCTGCAGGTGCACAGACACGACAACAGCAACAGGAAAATCACGATGTGCACGTTAAAGCCAAGGCAACCAGTTTACTGTATCAACATTTCACATATTACAGCCAGCAGTCACTACCTGATAATACTGGCAAATAGTAAAATAATAGAGGTTTTGCTTTACCATCAAGCAATAAACTCCAGTTACAGTAAATAGACCTGAACTCAGATCTGAACAAAGTTCAGATTTGGGAAACCCCTTGTCAAATATCTTTCTTTAAAGATTATATTAATGAAATATGTCCCTGATAGTTGCCAGAGACAATATGTAAAACATAGACAACACAATGCTGCACAACTCATAGCCATCTTTAATCATGCTCAGGAGTGATGGGAAACAATGGTGTATTTTCCCCTGATGGTACAGTAATATTAGTATTAATATAGATTTATGTATTTTTTTTTCACAGCCCCCTGTTCTCTGTGCTTCCTCCCAGCAGAAAAGCGCATCCTTCACCCTCACCTCTCTCTGTTCCCTCTGCTGCTTGATGGACAGCTCCTCGCTGCGGCTCAGTTCTCGGCGCGTGTTTGTGAGATCTGCCTCGAGTTCGGCCATGCGGGCGTTGAGAGTGGCAGAGTGCTCGCGACTCTGGGCCAGCTCCTTATTGGTCCGATCCAGCAGCTCCTGGAGTTCAGACACCCGGCTGCCATCATCGTGAGCATCTATGGAGCCGTTGGGCAGTCTCTGTAAGGTGGACACAAAAATTTCTATATATACTGTATATTTCTTTATATATATGCAAACACACCTATTTACAATATATACATATACTGTATGTATATGTATGCACACACACACACACACACACACACAGTGTGTCAAATGAAAAGTATTTTAAAATGGAGTAAAGGAAAAAAACCCCACTGACAGTTGTTCCGGAGACGATAAAGTTGGATGACCTAGATTAAAAAGTGTTGGTATTTAATGCATACGAGGTTGGGTTGGGTGAGGTTAGGCTGCCATGTTGTTGTTGTTTTGATGTTATTTCTCTTCTGTTCAGTGCAGTTAATTCCAGGACCTTAATTAAACAAACCTTCAGGGAGACATATTCAGACAGGCAACACAGTGGGCAGCCAAAGTTTTTAGGACCCCCTCCGCTCCTTCATGTTCCCATTTTGCCTGCTTATGAATACCTTACAGAAATAAAACATACACATGAACGCTGGGGGGAAATAGAGCTAAATGGTGTGGAGCTCTGCAATAAAACACACCAGATGATTTTTGCAAGTGTGCATAAATGTAGTCATACAAACTCACTCGCTTTATTCCCGGGGCCATTGTACAGCACTGAGTTACTTACAGTCTGTAGCCATCACTGGATATGATATAGGCATAAACTAAGATTGTCTTGATTCATGTTCCAAACCTTCCTGAAGAAGTACATGTGGGAATGATAACTTTATGGCGTTTTTAATAAAACTATCCCCTAAAGAGTGCTGGTTGCAACATCAGTAACTGACAGCAGGGAATCAGCTGTCGTGGGGCGAACTCCTGACACAGTGTGTGTTTGCACAGCTCACACTCACATCTAAACTACACTCTTCCGCCTAATGCTCGGACTCAAGCCAATCCACTCATCTTCCTGGGGCCATCCTTTGATACAGTCATCTCCCTGCTCTCATCCTTTCTTAAGGGTAAGTTATTGATTCATCAAGTTTAATTATTCTTTAAATAAAAACATATTGACAAGTTTTTTTTCTTTCTCTGTCTCTAAGTGAAAGAAACAAGTGCCAAAGTGTTTTTTTTTACTGTTCCTCCTCGGCTGCTGGCCCATACAGAAGATGGAGAATTCCATCCAGATACAAACAGGCTCTTGTTTTTAATCACGAGGAAGTTTGTCACTCCCTGTGGATGGACCCAGACACAGTTACGTAATGTGTGCTTGTTTCAGGGCCTCAAACCGGGGAGGACGGGGCTCAAACAGAAAGCAAGAGCTGCAAACGTTATCTGACTTATCAGAAAGGTAATGGAGGATTTATTGAGGATTTAAGATACATTTAGACTCCATACGCCTGCATTGTGTGCAATAAGTGTCTGTGCGAATAGATGTGTTACTGTGTGGGAGAAAGCCAATAAGAGGATACAAAGAAAGTGACCAACAGCCAGACAGACAAATAGTACAGGCAGACATAAAATAAAGCACAGAGCAGAAAAACAATCACACAGCCGGGAAGACCTTCCATGTAGGTTTGGATCCATCTGTTCGCTCCACTGAGTCAGCGTCCTTCCTTTGTCTCGCCATGTTCAACTGCAATGTAGATTAAAAAGGAAAAAAAAAGAAACAACAATGAACAAACTCGCACATTTACTACCTGTTTTCTGTCTTTTCAGTCAGTGAATCAAAGAGCAAAATGCAGCCTCCCAAATGGAAGCCTGGCTGTCGGGCTGCCAGCATGCTTCAGACAACATGCTCTACCACATTTTGCATAACTATGGATATGAATTATACTCAGCGCAGAAGAGGGGGAGCAGTTTGCTTCAGCGAGGGTCTTCTCCTTATAAAACTGTGATCAATGCAACTTAACAAGCTTTGACTTTAGATCTTATATAACCCACTGGGATTCTGCATCAACGGAGCCTGCTGTGAATATTTGGCATTTCATCTTTGGAATGATTTCTCTAATGACATTTTTAACTCGATGAATACAGAGAGTTAGTGTATGTGTGTGTGTGTGTGTGTGTGTGTGTGTGTCTATGTGTGAACAGAGGGCTGAGAAGACAGAGCTTCTCACCCAGCGTGGCACTTGGAGTGTATATCAGATCAGACAAGAGGCTCCAACAGATGTCTGCTAGGGACTGAACAGATGCTTCACTTCCCAATAACCACACGTAGGAACACACACACACACACACACACACAAACAGAAACACACACCGCACCTCCTGTGTGGTAGCTGCTAGCTGTCCCTCCAGGGTGGCCACTCTCTCCAGAGCCACCCGAAGCCTCTCACGCACCTAACAAAAACACAAAAAACACACACATGTTAAGACAAAGCCCAGAGATGTGAGGACACGGTTAAGTAGAAAAACTACAATGGTGTGAAATTGCAAAAGCATGGATATATATAATTTAGGAACACTGAGAATTTTAATTTGGAAATAGAGAAATTTGCTTTAATTTTCAATCGACTTTAATTGCTAGAACAACATAATATTTTTCAATATGATTTCTCAATTAGTAGCTAGGGCCCTTTCTTTACCAACTGAAAAGAGAGGCGGTTGTATTGTTTTTAATTACCCTGTTATATAACTAAATTAACATATTTTATTAGCAATCCTGCTCTGTTTTTTCATCTTCTTCCATTTGCTGTCTTGGTGTATTTCCCTCCGCTGCTGTTTGCTCTTAATTAAAACTCCCCTTCCACCATCTGTTTCATATTAAAAGCCTTTTAGTGATAATCTCTTCCCTTTCATGGAAGAGTTTTACTCTGAAACTCAGGAAGTGTTAAGGTTAATTAACAGCTTAACAATGAGAAAGCAACAATCAAAAAAGACCTGATCAGAATTAATTAGTGTGGGAGGACAGTCAATAAGTCAAACTTGTGGCAATAGTGAGTATTAATGACTGATGGAAATACCGTGTCCTGAAGTTACTATATGAGGCAAGTAAGACTGCAGCCTAACATATGTGTTTGTGTGTTTGTGTGTATGTGTGTGTGTGTGTGTGTGTGTGTGTGTGTGTGTCCACCTTTTCATCGAGGGCCTTGTGGTGTTCAAACAGTGACTTCAGGGCTTTGAGGACCTCCACCTCGCTGGAGACTCCAGATGGTGGGGGTGCCTGCCTCTTCACCACTGTCATCCTCAGACTGCGTTCGTGACGAGACACCAGACACTCCAGGTGCTCCAACAGCAGCTACAGCACACGTGCACACACACACACACACACAAAAGACAATACTAGTTTCAAGCTCAGAAACATTATTTGTTATAATCAGCACACACGTGAGCCCGTGTGTGCACTCAAGAACACACATACCCTGGTGTTGTTCCTTTCAGCTTTCAGCTCAGATATTTCCTCCTCTTTCTCCAGCAGCTGCTCCCGGCATATGTTCAGCTCCTTCGTCAGGGTGGCAAACTCCTACACCGCACACAGAGCACACATGCAGGGATTAATGCTGTATCAATAATCAACATGATGGGCTCCACTTTTACGAAAGTGGGTGTGGCTGACCTGTTTTTGCAGTTTTTGAGGACCAGAAATGCAATAACAAGTGGTCTGAGCTGATGGAGACCTCATGACAAACTAAAATAATAATAATAGGGATAATAATAATACATTTTGAATAACACCTTTAAAAACAGTATTCAAATTGCTTTTGCAAGCAAAAGTGGAGAATACAGAGACAGGAATCTACTCAGAAACTCAGGACTACAGTAACCCTGAGATAATCAAAAAGAGTTGATTATTAAAATACATAAAATTGTGATTTAAAATGGATTTGGTATTATGAGAGATCCCATGTTTAAAAGGCCGAAATGAACAAGAGTTCAAATAGTGGCAGGTGGTACATTATGTTGCCTAGGAACTTGAATTGAATTGTCACGATAAGCACCAGAGGTTCGTGAAATTGTGTGTGCTGCAGTTGGTTTATGGCAGGGATGCTTATGGAAGACAGCACACCGGATCTGCTGCTCATGCTGTGCTTGGGGAGAGGAGGTGGTGAGTTAGTTAATGACGGATAAGGACTGTGGGGGGCGCAAGAGGAGGCAGCGGTGCCCAGGTGAGCTGCGGAAGTAGGTGGAGGTACCGGCGGTGGGGCGTAGGATGTAAAAAGACAGTCGCGTTGGCTCGTGTTGGGATAGGAGACTTCAAAACAGCGTTTCCTGAGTTATTTAAATGGTAAAAAGGTCATTTCAAATCCTTTTGGTCAGCTCAGAAGTCTGACGGGAGGTGTCAAACTTGTCCAACCTCACAATTGATGGAAGACAGCGACATCAACCCTGCGAGTTTTTCCATGATGGCTGGGACAGTGGTGCCAGCGTAACGAGTGTGATGATGGAGCCTCCCACTGTTAACGTGGATGGAGCACAGAAGGGACGAGGTGATGGTGGCTGTGGGCTGTGAGGACTGATAGGTGGATGAGCTGGTTCCACAGTGTACCTTGGCAGAGCAACCTCATACCGGGGTAATGGATTACTCGGCCCAGGTCGGGGATGACCTTCGGAGCGTCTGAACACACTCTCCACGGGATCGGGGCCTCACGTCACAACGGTGTGTGAGATGGTGCAGCAGCTGCGTGATGGACCAGATCAGGCCGCGTAGCGGTTGGAGAGGCGCCAGCCAGGCGGTGAGGCTGACCTGTCTCAGACCCTTTTCTGGACGACAACCTTTGAACATGACTGATGGTTTGGTATAAGACAAGAGGACGGTCGTGGGCCGTCTGTGGGGTCCCACAGGCCTGTGCCCTGGAGAGTTGGGGTGGGAAAGGCCACTTCCCCACCCACAAGCTGGAAAGACGTGAATCCTCTGTTACCCTCCATCAGGTCAGCATTATTTGTGTTTCCTTTTTTGAGCAGCTCTTCACCCTCACAATAACATGTGTTTAAGCCATTATCTGGTCTCCCCATGTGCACGTCCAGACTTCTTTGACTAGACATCAAAATGCTACTGTTATCTGCCCTGCATAAACACAGCCTCGGCTGTACGTCTCCTGCCCACCTCTGGGTTTCTGGAGCCATAAAATTACAGTAGCGAGCTTGAAATCAGTTTATTCTTCATATCTGCAGTGCTGAAGGCAATGACAATGAAATTATCCTTTGAAACTTATGAACTGCTCAAAGTTTTGTTTCATTATTTTGTTCAAAAAAGTAAACATAAATACAACTGACTGAGAACCGGGAACAGTGACAACATCCCATCCCTTTTCCCTCTGACAATCACACACATCCAGGAATTTGCAACTCCCCAATGATGCAATGTTGTTTTGTTAAATAGAGAACAAATAATCCAAAATGAAATCTTAGCTGTGTGGGGAAACTGTGTTTCACTTGAGAGCAATTTGATTTATTTATGTTCAAGTCATCACCCTCCTCAGTGTAGACAGAAGGCCATGTACTTCGCTGAAGCTTTTAAGCCCTTCCAGCGCACATAAGTCACCAACATGAAGTTGGACCACAGTGGTTTGTGGTTAGTCCGGATCCTCTCAGTTTGTGAGAAATGGCGTGCTCGAAGCAATTTTCTGCCACTGTGTGCAAGCTGGTTGCCCCCACAGAGTGCAGATGCAGCTCTGAGAAGTTACTGACTCCTATTTCAACATAAAACTGTATGTTCTGAACATCAGGGGCAGTGGCACACTTCCTATAATTGAAAGGTTTAGCCCACCCGAAAAAATATTTCAGTTATTATTTATTACGATACGCTTATTTGTCATTTGGAAAAGAACATCTGTAAGAAGGGTTTGACATTTTTGGAAATACACTTATCTGCTTTCTCCTTGAGAGAAATGTGAGAAGATCGATTGGCTACTAATCTGCATGCTAAATATGAAGCTATACTGCCAGCAGATGGTTAGCTTAGCATAAAGACTTTGTAAACAGTACAGTAAATACAAGGTGATATGCAGTTTGTTTAAGTAGCATCAGGGATGCTAGACAGACTACTTTTAAACAAAAACTGTTTTCCCCTCTCTTTATGCTAAGTTAAGATAACAAAATATGTCTGGGCTCATTCTTGGCTTTTATTATTGTACATAAGTGAAGCATTACTTCTGTACTGTACTTCTCCTGTGCAGTACCTCCACTGTTGCATGTGCAGTGGTTTAATTCATGTGTAGCACAGCCTCACTGACACTACTTATCATGGCAGTGCCACCTTTTTACAACTCCACAAACAACCACATATTACAAATTTGATGGGCATTTTATGTTCTTTTGGTAGCTGTAAAGAGATGGCCCCATTAACTTTAATAGTTTGGGAGAATGTTGTGATCGAGCTGCAGCCGTGTTCTGCTGCGTGTTTGGTTTTTACAGTAGGGTATATAAATTTTAATGGCATTTCACCTGGCAGTTTGTCAGTTTGGGGTGAGCAAGTTCTTTAAAGTCACAATGGTCAAAGGTCTGTGAAGACAGCATGATTTAGTCCTGAAATCATAAATCAGGTGATCTTGAAATGGTTCGCTACACACCAGTAATAGACAACTTTTAGCAATATAACAGAAGTCTGACTGAATATTTAATTATCTATCAACCTGATGCAAAATGACTTACCCATTTATCACTGCAAGACAACATTTAAAGCTGCTGTAAAGAGTTTTACAAAAATCGACAATATCAAATGTCCTTCGCTGAAAATGATATGCTTCCCCTGCTCTGGTCTGGGATGATCAAATGTCCACATCCTGTCCGGCTAAGATGAATCATAGCAGTGTAAATTGATCCTCACACAGGTCTCTTCAGATCAGTGAGGAAAAGGTGAAAATGTCAGTCTCTGCTTTTGCCCTTCTTGAACAAATATTTCAATATATGATGTATATAATATACTTAAAATATCTCTATAAGCAGTCAGTTCTTACTCTTAGTCTCCTGGACCGATCCACTCCATGGATCATCGCCATATGATTTTCTGGTACTCTATTACTGTGTCTGCAATCGATTAGATTTACGCAAGATGAGAAGCTCATGGTGTCAGCGAGCCAGTGACTCTCACAGTTCCTGCTGGAAGTAGATTTTTAAAAAAATATTTTCTGTGGTTGTGGAGCAGAGATTTGGGTGGCTGTTTGTTAACTTAGGTGTGCACAGCTGTTTGAGCGCATGTGTGAGTCTGTTTGTGTGACTGCGCGTGCGTATGTTCTTTGAACATCTCTTGGTGCTTTGTTGGGATTTCTCATGAGCTCGGATTTAGCCCAAACCAATACCCAGAGGCTTACGCACTGTCCGCTGGTCTCACAGGCACAAACACATGCACACACATACACACGCACTCACATGCACAGTCATGGTACACAAGACAGCTGTGACACTACAATCTAGGTCTCGCATTTTTCACCAATGACCTAAACCCAAAAACTAAGTGCTTCTGTAAAACTGACCACAGTAATACACCTGTCATCTTATCCTGGACTGTCAGGTTAACCAGAGCCAGAAAAGCAGAGGTACAATGACCATCATCAGCCAGATGCGAAAATGTCCCCAATTTAGGGCAAAGTACAGTATACTTGCCTTATGACACATTCTGACCTCTAGTTTTACAAGTGGTAAATGGTTGTAACAGCTCTACTGTTCTTCCAGACTGATCCAAACCATCAAACTCAGTTTGCTGAACCTCATGCAGAAGTATAATAAATACTGCCATGCACGTATCTTCCAAATTCTCTGGAAATTCTCCGGATAGAATGCTGTAAAATACAGCCCCTCACGGTGATATTCTATGATGCAAGTATAAACTCAAGTGTCACGTAGCTATGTATGGTGCCATGTGAAATGATAAATCAAAACTAATAAATAAAGTAGAGTATATAATGCCGAAGACTGACAAATGCCATAAATAGTCATAGTGAATTTTCTACTGATTGAGCCTCATCAAAAAAGTATCAAACATATGTTGAGCTCAATATCTAATGCTCATTTAAATCATGCATTCCTGCTGAATAATACATCAAATCTCCTGCAGCTGTCATTACACAAAAAGCATAAACACATGGAAAATGGTTAAAAGGCCTTTTTTGTCAATTTGTCAGCATAGACCTTTTTTAAGGTGACTGAGCATGTCAGGAGCTCACAGAGGATATTTCTGTGTCTGGAAGCTAATGGATTTTCTTGGTGAATCGGTGAAGACACCTCTGTGTCTATAGATCTGTGATATTTGCTGGATATGGGAAAAACAAGACAGCGAAGTGTGTGTGTTTGGAGGGTGGGGGGGGTGAAGAGGGAAGAGAGAGGGAAGGATAGGAGGGAAGGGGGAAAATGGGTCAGCTTGTTCATTTTACTTTCCATTATTCCACTGGGGCGCACCAATAGGCAGAAGCTCAGCCAAAATCCACCAACAGATGTTATAGCTCACTGTCTCTTTCAATCAGGTCAAAACGGCTCAACAGGACACCTCTCGCACTCTCCACTTCATCTTTTCATCCTGTCATCCCTTTGCCTTTTCGGAGCTCTCTGCATCCTCCCCGTGGAACGGCTTCAACACTCAAAAACAAGCAAAAACGATTGAGCGAAACATGCCCCGGCAAATAACTCAGAATAGATGAAGGTATGAATATGTACCTTTTGTTGGGAGTATTATAACAGAACACAAAAGTGTTCCATGTGAAGTATAAGCCATTGCAGTCGAGGCAAGAGAAAAAACTTCTTTATTTAATTCCTCATGAAGGTCTCTCAAATACCTTCACCCTGGCAGCTCCTGCTGCTCTTGCTTTTGTTGTCTCTTACAAACACACACTAACACATATGCCACATCATGTGCACTGTGCAACCCCCCCCCACCAAAAAAAAAAAAAACTTTGTGAGTTTTGAAAGTCCCTGGATGTTTATTCAACTTCACACCACAGTCAGATACAGACACTGCTCTTTGACAACACAACCTTGACATCTGTCAGAGAATATACTACACAGAGCGAAGAGAAGGTTCTGGGTGTCTGAAGGAACGCTGCTCCTCTGCCTCCAACCACAATATGAGATAGCAAGTGGTTACCAAACGCTGCTGAGCCCAGACATTGTAAAAGGATTTCTCCCCTTCGCTTCCTTAAGCAGTTTGGGATTAAAGGATGAAAAAAAATGCTGTGTGTGTGTCTGGATACGTGTGTGTGTCTGTGTGTGTGTGTGTGTGTGTGTGTGTGTGTGTGTGAGATTGGAGTGCAGTCGGATAAAAGAAAAGCGCTCAAAAATTGTACATTCAATCTCTCTCTATCTCTCTCTCTCACACACACACACACACACACACACCATCCCAAATATATAAGGTTTATTGTGAGTGTGTTTATCTGTTTATGCTTGTTTCTGAGTATGTGTGTGTGTGTGTGGCCCTTTCTGTTTACTGTTGTATGTAAATAAAGGTTATAATAATCATATCACCGAAGAAATACAACTGACCCCGTAAAACTATGGTTACTTGTCTTGAAGCCTGTAAGTAATGAAAAAGGCTAATTTAAAAATTCCTTACTTAAGAAGTAATTTACTGAGTTCCTTACTTAATCAGTCCCCTTTGAGTTTTTTTTAGATACATAACATGTGCAATGAGGAGCTGACAAACAAACATCCTTATCCTTCAATCAGTGCTGATTATGTGGCCAAAATGATGAATCGGTCCATCTCCAGTGCTCATGTATTAGTAATCCTTGGAAGTTTCCCTTTTCTGTGGTCAGAGATAGAAGATAAGTAAAATCACTGAATCGCATCTGCTTTGTGTTCTGTTGTTCAGCAATAATGATGCAGATGTCAGAATTTAGCTCTTGATAAGATAATTAATTGATTCTGCAGAATTGCGGTGCAAGTTCTACAATGCAAATGCAAACTGAGAATCGCTCAAGTTCCACGAGTGAAACGACAGAATTTGCTGTAGAGACGGAGAGGCAGGGAAGAACAGGGGCACCTCATCAGAGATTGTGATGAGTACAATGACTGAGCTCCTTTTACTTTTGCACACCACAAGACACTAAATTAACTCTGATGTAAATCGTGGCAATTCACTAAGGAGTGACACGGTGAAGATGAATGCAGGGTCGGGGACTAGAGGATGAGTGACTCCCTGGGGAGGCTCAGATATCACAGCTCTGTAACTCTTTACCACTGCAGAGAGAGGCGGCAAACAGCAGAGAGGTGGATCCGACCTTCGTCTAAAAAAATCTTAGCTAACGCGCGCACAAGAGAACTGTGACATGCGCGACCACCACCCCAACACCTTGCCTGGGTGTTGACCCTAAGTAGGGGAAGTGAGTAACCTGTTGCCATGGTGCCACTCCACACACCGCTGCCATGGAAACAGCTCATTAGGGAGGTGAAGTGTTTGAGCAGCTCTCAAACTTTGCATGAACGTTTCATCAGATGAACGCAGACGTATGTAGATGCACATCCTTGCAGGCGCACCCACCCGTGCTAAAACACAAACATGCACAAAGCTGCCGTGACATTTTTCCTTCTGCGTGATGGTGTGACAGCTCTCGAGACCAGGGAAAGGCAGCTGACTGCAGCACCCGATAGATCTCCACCCTGACTGGTGCTCTGGAGGAAACAACTCTGACTGAAAACTTTTGAAAGGCTTTGCTTCAGGATGCGGCACATGGATGAAATGAAAAAAAAAAGGCCGACCCAACTCATATATAAAAATTACTCTTCACGGCTGAGGCAGATGTATTAAAATTAGGCCTCTGCATGATCACTGTGAGTCATGAGCAAATCAGCCTAAGTGAAGCACATGAGGGATAATACCAAGAGTGACTGAAGCCGTGCCAGCTCTGGACTCACTTCTGGAATGCTGATAACACAACAGAAAATATGCTCACTGTAAATACAACTTAGTAAATCCAACTCTGAACACCTTTTTTGAGGTTTACTTGGAAAATAGAGGATTCCTGTTTGAAAGCCAAAGCATAAGTGAATCTAAAAGAGTCTGAACCACCTCTGAAAGCCGATAAATGAAACCTGGCAGGAACCCAGTAACCCACCACAATATAAACATGCATACCAACAGTCATTTAATATCCTGATTATTGGCCATAAAGATGATCGATGTAGCAAAAGCATTTTTACAGTAATAGAGAAGTGCAGAGCTGATGTGTCAGCTCTGTCACTGTTTCCCAAATATCCATTTTTACAGTTCAGCAGACGAAAGAGGTGTCAAATCCCTGCAAGTTTTCCAACTTTTTCTCCTCCTCTGTGCCTGTCGAAGGCCTGAGCCCAGAATAGCATCCATTCATGTATCGCAGTTTTCTTCATTAAAGCAAAGCAAAACCTTCCAAGAAAGGGGGCAAAGAAAGAGAGGAAAGATGAGAGGGGAAGTACTTCCACCGCTTGGATGAAAGGAGAAACACAAAGAGTTGTTTGTTGTGCATCAGGAGAGTTTGTGTCTCGCATGTGTGTTGGAATAAACATATGGTAAAAGTCAACACGTGCAACAGTAACTGAACAAGACTAGGTCAAAACCAAGCATGGTATATGGACGTAGTTGAAAACTGCTGTGGATCTCAAGGCATTGTAATTGCATTCTGCTTTATGTTATCCGGGTTCAGCCCCTTTATATGTTCAATTCTCTACTGCTGCTCTACAGCTGCTACTGTCCCAATTTCACAACCATTATGTTGTCTAACAAAATCATCATATGCATAGGTTAAATGGCTGTGTTGTGACCATAAATATATTCAAATCTATCGCCAGGAGTTTTCTGAAAACAAAAAAAAAGTTGTTAAAAAGGTCTGAAAAGTCAGTAAATGTGGTGCCAAATGCGTTAAGTTGACAACAACGCCTTTGGTGGCAAAATAGAAACAAAAACCTTAGGGATGTCATACTGGATCAGTCCAGCCAAAAAAGTGAGACTTTCTCAACATCACGTGACAAATATTCTGATCTCTGATCTTCTGTACTTTCTTCGACAACTGGAGGTTTAAAACAGGCAGCTGGCCGCATCAACCACAAAAAAAAACCTGAGCGGAAGGGGCGTACCCACATCTCGAAACCGATATGCAGCTCACATGATTGCGAAGCATTCATCATTCTTCGCAGCTTGATTGAGGCATGGTGGTGAAAATGTGGGAGGAGGAGGGAGGAAGGGGAGGAAGAGGTGGAGAAGAGGCCATTTCTCAGCCCTAGAAAAGAGTCATCAGCGCTGAAATCAATACTCAGGCAAGGACATGTGGAGACTGCAGAGAAAGCCATTTGAGCTGGAGACAGTCCTTCACTGGTAATATCCAAAAACTCTTGTTTTTTTTCTCATGCTGAGTCCCTACCTGGTACATGTAGGCGTTAAAGTGGGTCCCATTCTGAAGGTGGATCTTCACTGTTGGGTTCATGGTGGAGGCCAAACATATCAGATCTCACAAATAAGCCCCCAATAAAAAAAGGAGAAACAGAGGTAAGGGAGAGGTAGGGGATGAGCAGTGATAGGAAGTGAGGGATGAGGAAGGTGGAAAAGAGGGCTCGTTCCTCTGAGTCCCGGTTGGCACTGAGTTTGGCAGGGCTGGATGAGATTCCTTTGCTGCTCCCTCTGCCCTCGGCCGGGACGACAACACTCCGCTAGTCAGCCTGCTCTAACAACAGCCTGGGTCGAGAGATGGCAGAGAATAGGGGTAAGGAGAGCGGGGGGGTAGAGAGGGATAAAAAAAAAAACAACACCCAAAAGGCTACAAAGAAAGGGAAAGCAGGGCTGAGGTATACATGATTTTGTTCAGATGGAAAGGCAGAATGAGACAGAAGAGATGAGGACGGGGGGAGGAGGAGACAGCGGCTGATGGAGGGAGGAAGAGGCTTTCGACGTGGGACTGCTGGGGGCTCTGGCCACCTGTTCTCTGCTGCTCACACGCACATGGACTCGCACACATGCGCGGGGATGCAAAAGTTAAGGCACCCAGAAGAGGAGTTTTTTGGGGGGGGGTTAAGTCACATTTGGAACTAATGCCAAGAATTAGCATGAAATTAAACGCTCTATTTCCTCTTAATAAAAACTCCAGTCACTGCTTACTCAACACAAATTCGAGAGACCCATTTTCTCTCCAGCATGACATTGTGCATGCTGATTCTTTCTATTTATAAATGGCAGCCTGTTTCTTCCCTGTTCTCTCAGTAGGATTCACAGTGCATGCACTTGACTGCAGTCTGAAACCCCTTCTGGTGCTTTTGTGCTGTAAAGAATATTCCTAATATGTATTTTATTTTCATGTCAAAGGTTCATGAACCTGAATCTTTTCTGGCACCGCGACACACTTGAGTTTTATATTAAACTTATGGAAGCACACCTAAATGTTGAAAAGTAAAAAATTATTTAATTAGGTTTCACCCTCATGATCTGGATGAAGCAAAATGTTCCCACACTGCTGACGTGAATGAGCCTGCTGGGTCTGAAATCTCAGGGTAAGATTCCACCGTAAGCTAATTAATCTAGTGTAACTTTTAGCGCGGACATGATCCTGATTGGACCGAAATAGTCATGTGACACATGCAGTTGGAAGATAATAATATTGGAGTAATTTGCAATATTTATAAAATATACGGCTTTTCCTAACTTTAATTAGAATAGCCATTTAGTGATTTACATGTGTTGCAGTGTTTGTGGGCATCTGTATAGCAGTTTGGCTTTCAGAATCATTACACCCCTATACTGTGTATGTGCTGTTAGGATACGTACATGAGCCCACCACTGTAAATAATGGAATGTATTATATGTTTAAACCATTATTTACATCTTTAGTATGTTTGACACTTGGCTGGTTGATACTGATCCCAATTCTGCAAAGATACACCTCTGCTAA
Organism: Psettodes erumei; assembly: GCA_016785225.1. Lineage (NCBI taxonomy): Eukaryota > Metazoa > Chordata > Actinopteri > Pleuronectiformes > Psettodidae > Psettodes > Psettodes erumei. Next base: position 2,824,856 of record JAFBJZ010000666.1, on the reverse strand, counting down.
AATGGTCAGACATGGGGTGTAAGAAATGCATTACAGATGAATGTCACGCTGCTCATGACTAGATAAGTCATGAGCAGCATCTAATTAGTTACAACCGATTTCACTGTTCATTCATTTCATTCTGTATTCCTCTGTTTGTTTATTCAGTCATTCTCATTCCACGACTGCCTTGTGCCTCATCGCTTCCTGACCTCTATTTTCTATGTTCAATCAACAAACCCCCCCCCAAACCCCCAAAGATGTAGAAAATTGATAATTCAACATCATAACTGTTGGGAGAGGCAGTGCATAGATGAAGAAAAAGACAGTAAAAATGGTTCCTGTCTAAAGGTCTACTTGCACCTGGTTGTCAGGGAAACAGGGTTCACGGGAGAGAGGAGATGAATAAGTGCGACATGCGAGTCTGCACACATCAAAACATCCTTTAGTGAATATGGCGACTTCCACCATTAACTGACAGCAGCTCACTGCAGGCCGGAGCCTCTGCGTTACATCCAGTCAGTGGCACCAGTCGCTGCTGCCATCTGGGTTAGCGGTGACACAGAGACCCCTACTGGCAGCAGGAGGCACTCACACAAAACAGCTGGGTACCAAATCATCCATCAACCTTCACACATAAACAGGCATCGTATGTGTGTGAGGGGACCTGGTAACAAGCCTTGGAGCAGCAAGAGGTTTTTGAAAGTGAAAAAAAACTGTTTGATTTGATTATTCAAACAATGTGCGTGTGATATTACTGCAAATGAAGTCATTTTGCTCGATGATGAAGAAGAAGAAGAAGGGTGACGAGAGAAGGCAGTAACCGTTCATGTATGGTAATAACTTCTCAACCTCGACAGGAGTGGGTGCCTGTCTTTGCCGTCAGATACAGAAACACAAAAATGTCCATACTGGCAGTCCCCACACAAATGCACATCGCATCAAGTGTAGCCTACTAACAAAAACACACAGAAACTGGACATGTTTGAAAACAGCATTTTCTGCAGAAGAATTCACAGAAGTGGGAGACCTTCGACTTTATTTCTTTTTATCTGACAGCCTCTTAGAGCTTCTTCCCTCTACCTAAGTCCCTCTCCTCTTGCTGCTGCTTAACTATACTTGATTACTTCTTTCCCTTTCTATCCACTCCAGCTCCTTCATGCTTGCCCTCTTATCCCTTTTTCCTCCTTTGCTCTCCCTCTCTCCTCCTCTCTTCCCTATTTTTCTCAAGCACTGCTGATCTCAACTGAACCTTCCTTCGATGGAGAGTAGCCGTTTTGCATCATACACTAATAGAGGCCGGAGGGCACCCAACTCCATCACACCATTGCTAGGGTTTGGTGTAACACCTACACACTGAACCCGTACCACAGGCAAACAAAATGATCATATTGTTTCTTCGATAAGTTTAACAGAGCAATTACATTGAGTGTCACGGAGGGGACCAAAAAAAAAAAATAAAATAAATACCCTTGTAAAGATTTAATACCAAATGTTGTTAGCTCACTTAAACTTAGTTTTGTCTAAATATTGGCTGTTGCAGCCTTATCGTCGAGTATTACTCAAAACTAGTGTGTTTTTGTTAAAGGAATAGTTTTAAGTTTTTGGATGGATTATGCTTATTTGCTTTTTTTTGCCTGGAGTTACAAGAGAACATGGATGCCATGCTCGTGCGTACAATGATTTTGAAGCTATAATCAGCAGCAGTGGAGCACCTCCAGATCTGGCTAATTAAAATGTTAAACAAACTGTTTGTTGGCCAGGACCTGCAACCTCCTGTAGTCTGGGCTGGTTGCCTGGCAACCGACTCCAGAAAGAGCTAGCCCAGCGCATAATTCTCCTGTAAAAAAGCAAATTGAAATTTTCACATTTCAGTTTTTGACATGTCTAAACAAGGAGATATAACATGTTCACTACCAAGCTTTAGATTGCTGGTATTCAGATTTTGTTACCTTTGGAAAGAGCCAGTTTCCCTCCATTTCTTCTGTTTATGCTAAGCTAAACTAACCAGCTACTGCAGCTACATACTTACCGGAAAGATATGAGAGTTGTATCAATCTGCTCTTCTACCTCTCAACAAGAAAACAAATCATATTACCCAAAGTATTATTTAAGCTGTTATTTTTATATGCATTTTTATAAACACAGAGCTCCTCTTGATTACATGAGATGGACACAGGATACTGAGACAACTGTGAATATGTTTATCAATCATCGTTTAGGGGACATTTTTCCTTTGAGGTCATCGAGTTCCTCATTCCCTCATTCGCTTGCACCTCCTCCCGCTGCTCTCCTTATTTGTTTTTTTTTTTTCAGTCTCCTCTGTCGACGCCTCGCTTCTGCCCCAGCCTAAAGCACCTGTGTCAGCTCTGTCTCC